>CAUYQV010069610.1:0-10496 GCA_963574575.1 Galagoides demidoff
GCCCAGGCCTGACAAACCAATGATGGCTGCAACCAAAAAATAGCCAGGCATTGTGGTGGGCGCCTGTGGTCCCAGCTACTTGGGAGGCTGAGGCAGGAGACTCACTTGAGCCCAGGAGTTGGAGGTTGCTGTGAGCTGTGATGTCATGGCACTCTACCCAGGGGGACAGCTTGAGGCTCTGTCTAAAAAAAAAAGAAAAAGAAAAAGAAATGGGAATAATTATTATAAGTAGTATTGCTTTGATTGTACATATGCTTGAGACTACAATGTACTCATACTTCATATAATACTTATGATAATCTTCTTATGCAACAAATATCATCTTTGGATTTCAGATAAGTAAAACAAGTTTTTAAAAATTTAACAACTTTTCTAAATTCCCCACTAGTGGTGGCATAAAGCTTAGACTAGAATCTATATCTGAGTAACTTCGATGCAGCTGTTCTTCCACCATGTAGGCTTTCTGAGAGTTCTGCTGTCTCAGTCATTTGGGCATTGTTCTTTAGTGCTCTGGTGATGTAGATGAAAAGCATTGTCTAACATATGGCCATATTCATGATTTCAAAATATTAGATTGATAGTCATGTGAAGAATGTGTGTCGGGGAAGGCCTGGCCATTAGCAGACAGGTTAGGAAGTTACATTGTTAATATTTGGAGTAGAAAGTGGATGTGTACTCTTTTCTGTAGGATTTTTTTACTGCCTTACAGTGAATACTCTGATCGTGCATCATCAGAGTATTCAGTCCAGTGCTCCTGCTTACTCTTCTTGCTCCTTTGGAGTACTGAAGAGCCCAGTACCTTTACTGTTTACTGCTCCAGACTTACCGTTTCTCATTCTTTGTCAGGGTTATTAAACCATATGTGAAAGTAATTCTATACATGTCTCACATTCTTTGTCTCTTCATTTATCCCATTATTTTTACCTTAGTACTTTCTTTAATTGTGCAAAGTTTTATTTCTTTCAGATTTGGAGACTACAGTTGAAATTAAATCATCAGTTTCTAGTAAGAGCATTTCTAAAGATAAGCAATCCTATGACATTAAAAAGGAAGCAATAGCAAAGAATGATCTCTGGTATTTATCATTAGAAGAAGTCTGGAAATGTAAAGACCAATTGGACAAGTATCAGGAAAACCAAGAGAGACATTTGAGGCAAGTAGCATTCACCCAAAAGAAATTAATTCCTCAGGAGAAAGTCTGTGAAAGTGGCAAATATGGGGGGAATTGTCTTCTTCCTGCTCAGCTAGTATTGAGAGAGTATTTCCATAAACGTGGCTCACATACTAAAAGTTTAAAACACAATTTAATTCTGAGTGGTCATCAGGAAAGCTGTGCAAACAACAGTAATGAATGTGGTCAAACCTTCTGTCAGAACATTCACCTTATTCAATATTCAAGAACTCACATGGGAAATAAATCCTATAGCTGCCCTGATAATGGCAATTCTCTTACGCATGGTACATCCCTTGGTATATCAAAGGGCATACACAGAGAGAAACCCTATGAATGTAAGGAATGTGGAAAATTCTTCAGCTGGCGTTCTAATCTTACTAGACACCAGCTTATTCATACTGGAGAGAAACCCTATGAATGTAAAGAATGTGGAAAATCTTTCAGCCGGAGTTCTCACCTCATTGGACATCAGAAGACTCATACTGGTGAGGAACCCTATGAATGTAAAGAATGTGGAAAATCCTTCAGCTGGTTTTCTCATCTCGTTACCCATCAGAGAACTCATACAGGAGACAAACTATACACATGCAATCAGTGTGGGAAATCTTTTGTTCATAGTTCCAGGCTTATTAGGCACCAGCGAACTCATACTGGAGAGAAGCCTTATGAGTGTCCTGAATGTGGGAAATCTTTCAGGCAGAGCACACATCTCATTCTGCATCAGAGAACTCATGTTAGAGTGAGGCCCTATGAATGTAATGAATGTGGGAAGTCTTATAGCCAGAAATCTCACCTTGTTGTGCATCATAGAATTCACACTGGACTGAAACCTTTTGAGTGTAAAGATTGTGGAAAATGCTTTAGTCGGAGCTCTCACCTATACTCACATCAAAGAACCCACACTGGAGAAAAACCATATGAGTGTCATGATTGTGGAAAATCCTTCAGCCAGAGTTCTGCCCTTATTGTGCATCAGAGAATACATACTGGAGAGAAACCATATGAATGTTGCCAGTGTGGAAAAGCCTTCATCCGAAAGAATGACCTCATTAAGCATCAGAGAATTCATATTGGAGAAGAGGCCTATAAATGTAATCAGTGTGGCATTATTTTCAGCCAGAGCTCTCCATTTATAGTCCATCAGATAGCTCACACTGGAGAGCAGTTCTTTACATGTAATCAGTGTGGGACAGCACTTGTTAATAGCTCTAACTTTATTAGATACCAGACAAATCATATTAGAGAAAATGAATATGGAAAATTTATCACAAAGAGCAATAAATTTACTTTGGATTAGAGAACTCCTGGAGATAAGCTATACAGTCTGAATCTATGTGGAACTGCTTTCAATTTTGTTACTATCACATTGCATACTGGAGAATTCATCATGGAGGGGTTAAAAAAACTCACAAATTTCATTTCAATAATGGATACATCAGATTGTCTTTCCATAAATTCCTATAAAAGTAATTGTCCTATCATCATTCTTGACCAAGTCTTAAATGCTAGAATCTGAGAAGGAAACATTTAATAGGTGAGTTGTTGAGAGATAACTCAGTTTCATTACTTTCTTCAAAAAGGTAAATGAGTATGCTACTATAGAGAAAGCAGTGGAAAATGATATTCTAGTGAATTAGTATATCATAGTTTGCCTCGTTGTGCCTCTTCTCTGGGACCCTTAGTAGTGTTTAGTATGTTTTATGTGTCTGGTATGAGCCACATGAGGGTTAACAGCAAGGAAAATGCTTATAGTGTAATTAAATTAAAGAACAATACATTTACATGTAATACCCATTTTTAAATATGTTTGCATGTGGACAAGAATTGAAAGTATTTATAGATAAATGAACAGAATTAATTTGTTAGATAGTGGGATTATTAGTGGGTTTTATAGTCTATTTAGTGTTGCTGTAATAATTATTTTAATACATTTCTAAATATTAATAAAGGATATCTAATTATTCTACCATCAAGGAAGGTTGAAAACCAATTACTAGCAAACTTTGCTATTATTTCTAAGTTGTTTGGGGTCACAGAGTTCTAATCTTTGAGATGTGGTGATAAATGCTCCTGAGGATTTAAAAACACAGTAATTCTCTGGATGTTGGAACCTAGAGAAATTTTGATACATGGGGGCAAGTCCTCTATTTTAGTGGGAACAGATATCCAGAGAATATTTAGACCAAGTGTCCTCATGAGACTAACACAACACTGTCCCCAAAACACTCTTTCTGAAGGTAGTCTTCTATCTTTATAAAGAAAACTTAATGGTTAACAACATAGACTTGAGCTAGACTACCCAGGTTGCAATCTCACTAGCTGAATAATCCTAGGCATACTTTTTAGCTTCTCTGTGCTTAACTTATAGATAGCCTCCTCTGTAAATTAGAGACAATAATAGTATAATACCTCATAGGATTGTGGTATTAAATGAATAAACATAAATAGTGTCTGATATATATTTAAGCCCTCTGTAATTATTACCAATATTGTTATTGCCCCACCTACTGTCTATTTTATTTAATTTGAATCTGTATGATTATAATAACTCAGTGAGTTCTTACTTCTCTTCCAATCATACATATTTTCCCTTTTTTCCTAAATCAGACCTTACCAATTCTAAGAAAAATCATTAACAAATAGTAGATATATGAATTCATATCTGAGGGTCAGCAAACAACTTTTTTTTTTTTTTTTTTTGCAGTTTTTGGCTGGAGCTGGATTTGAACCCACCACCTCTGGTATATGGGGCCAGTGCCCTACTCCTTTTAGCCACAGGTGTTGCCCAGCAAACAACTTTTTTTTTTGCAGTTTTTGGCCAGGGCTGGGCCTGAACCTGCCACCTCCGGCATATGGGGCCAGCACCCCACTCCTTTGAGCCACAGGTGCTACCCCAAACAACTTTTAATATTGTATGCTGACCTGTTTTGTTTGTACAAAGGTTGTCCTTTCTAGATCTCTGGTAAGTCCATAACCCTAAAACAATTCAGAAAGAGGATCTATTTTAATTTTCTATTTTATTCTATAAATTGTGTGTGTGTAGAGACTGAGCATATACATTAGATGCTCAATGATTGATTGTTGAATGATAAATGAATATTGTTGTAACCAAGTGGACAGAGATCTTGATGTCTCTCTGAGGAAAAGTGTAGAAAGGATTATTAGAAGTGCAAGACTTGAGAACTACCAGGATCCATGAGAGGATCTAACTTGTACTCATTATAGTACAACTGAGATCATGTGAGTCAGCTCAGGTATCATGTTTTTAGTGAAGTCAGATCCAGAACTAGATCTTGGGTTTCTCATTTCCAGCTGTTCCTCTTGGTGCGTATTATACAGCGTGCAAATATGTAAGATGCCTGTAGAAATGGTTTCCATTATGGTAGTGGTTCTTTATGAGAATAGAATAGCTCCTTAATTGGGTCTCTCAAAATTGCAGATAACCTGTGTCTCACCTTCCTCAATTGTATAATGATGGTAGCAGTATCTACCTCACAGGGTGGTGGTGTGGATTAAATAAGATGATATGTATGAAGCATACATACATAGTAAGTGCTGTATGAGTGATTTATTAATAATATTACTGTTAATACCCTAAGAACCTAACCTGTAATGTTTAGAGTCATATACATCTGTGGATAATCATAGAAACATTGCTTGTAATGCACAATTTGCAAAATAAAAATATACAAGAGGATAATAGTTGTTTATAACATAGCTCTGTGATGGAATGTTATATAGACATTAAAATTAAGTGCATATTTGGTACCAAGAAAATCATTGATGCTGTTATGTCTTACCAAAAAAGCATGATAAATAATTTTCAATATACAGTAAGCTCAAACATATAAAAATCACATTGTAAAAAACAAATGAATGTTGTTGAAAACTATAAGGAAATTTAGCAAAAGATTAATAGCATTCAACCTACAAATTGGGAAAATTGATGTTTGCTTTTTAATTTTTGTGTATTTTATAATTTTTGCCAAAGGCTCTTCAAAGAATATATGTTATTTTTAAAATCAGGAAAACAGTGTCTTCAGTAGTAGAATTGTTTTTCCTACAAAAAAGGTCATATCTACAGGGCAGTGCCTGTGGCTCAAAAGGGGAGGGTGCTGGCCCCATATGCCGGAGGTGGTGGGTTCAAACCCTGCCCCAGCCAAAAAAAAAAAAGAAAAAAGAAAAACTCATATCTACAAATAAGCCACTAGAATCTTATTAAGGGAATTTAGCAAGGTCATAGGATACAAGACTAATACACAAAATCCAGTTTCATGTCTGTGTACTAGCAGTGAATGGGAAGTGCATTCAGAAATACAGTTACATGTACAATGATGCAAGGATGTGAAATATTTATGAAATTTAATAATGTGCAAGATCTATACAGTGAAAACTAAAGAACATTGCTGAAAGAAATTTAAGAATACATAATAACCACATAATAAAAGGAGAACTATTTTATGTCCAAGGTTGGGAAAACTCACTATTGTTAAGATGGCAGTTCTTCCAAAATTAATCTTTAGATTCAGAGGTGTTTCTTTGGAAATTAATAGACTAATAAAAAATGTAAATGAAAATCCAAAGGACCTAGACTAACCAAGGCAAAATACTTAAAAGAAAACAGTTGAAGGACTTACATTACCTAATTTCAAAGCTTTCTATAGAACTACACTTAAATGGACTATGTGGTATAGAATGATGGTAGAAATAAATAAAACACGATAGACTTCAGAAACTATAAAGATAAATTAGTGGTTGGCTGGGGGTGGGAGAGTATTTAAATATAAAGAGACCATCAGGGAACCATGGGGGTGATCTGTATCTTGATTGTGGTGATGGTCCCATGACTATTTATTTGTCAGACTCATCAAGCTACACTTTTAATGGATCCAATTTGATGTATGTAAATTTTTATCTCAATAAAGTTGACTTTTTTTAAATGCTCAGGGCTGTGTACAAGTGGCTTATACCTGTAATCCCAGCACTTTGGGAAACCAAGGAGGGAGGATCACTTGAGGCCAAAAGTCCAAGACAACCTGGACCATAGTGAGACCCTGTCTCTACAAAAAAATATAAATAGTGAAGTACAGTGTCATGTTTTGTAGCTCCAGCTACTCAGGATGCTGAGGTGGGAAGATCTCTTGTGCTCAGGATTTTGAGGCTGCTGTGAGTTATGATGACACCACTTCATTGTAACCCCCAAAAGAGAGTGAGACCTTCTCAACAAAAAAATGTCCAGAAAATCAGGGATTGCTAGGAAAAAAGAAAATCTTCAGCTTTAAGTTAATGCTAGTAGTAGTAGTAATAGTAATAACTTTGATGATTTTTGTAACTTATCTACATTTATAGACTGCTTAATGTTAGGTAGCCAATGTGCTAAGCCCTTTAATGATTAGGTAATTTCATAATTTTATCAACCTGATGAAGAAATTGATGTCATCACCCATTCTATAGTTCAAGGAACTAGAGTTTGGAAATTTTAAGTTGCCTAAATTCACATAGCTTATAAATGTACAGGCTTGTTGGAAAAATAACTAGCAAGTTTGTGGCAGAGATCAAATAACATACTGCCCGGCACATAGTAGGGGGTGTCTTATAAAATTAGCTATTCTAATATAAAAATAAATATATAGGGTGGCGCCTGTGGCTCAAAGGAGTAAGGCACTGGCCCCATATGCTGGAAGTAGTAGGTTCAAGCCCAGCCCCAGCCAAAAACTGCCAAAAAAAAAAAAAAAAACCACATACAGAAAAAATATATACTGCTATATTATTCTCCCCAGAGACTCATTCTCTCAGATCTCCTTCAGACAATGTCCTCTGTTTATATTGCCTCTTGGTCATTATTTGCTTTCAAAATGTCACAGCTCTCAAATGAAAATTAAAATCTAAAGTGAAGAAAGTAAACCATGCTGAACAAGTCACATGTATCATTTAATTTTCACAACTTGGATAAGTATATACTGCTTCCTTCTGCTTTATTAGTTCAAAGTAACTTGTCCAAGGTTGTATAATAAGAAGTGGAGGACCTGGGGTTGAAACCCAGATTACTCCATCTCCAGTGGCTACACTTTTTGGCTAAAGGTCTTGGCTTTATCTTGAGAATAATAATAATAATGAGAAAGCATTGATGAACTTTAAGCTAGGCTGTACATCGGTTACCAATGCTATAGACACATGAAGAATCAGAAAGTATTAATATTCATTCAAGCTTTATGCACACATTGATTATATGCTATGTGTATAGCTCTCCCTGGGCATAAAATTACTGTCTGAATGATTCAGGTATATTACTTATATTTTCTGAAAATTCTAACATATTTATTTCTAGAACACCAGGAGTTTAGTTGCCAACTCACATTATGTTACCTATATGCTCATATACTCATATGTTCCCTATTTATAATCTTGACTCTTCTCTCACTGTCAAAGGGAAGTTGCCTTTTATAATCTAAATTTATGTGATAAGGAATCAGAAAAAACAAATTGGACAATAAAGGCAAGAGAAAGTGCATGAATTTCTCTTCTGTGGTCAAGCCAAGACTGAGTGTACGTAATACCACTCAACAGTACACTTAAAAATTAAGATGGTAAATTTTGTTACATGTATTTTACGACAATTAAAAATAACCTTAGGAGACAAAATAATGTTTCACTTGATAGGATGTAATGAAAAGAACTCACTTGTTTCATCCCATGGAACCCTAGGCTAAAGTTGCTCTCAAAGCAAAGACCATGGCATTCCATATAAGTGAGCGCCCCAAACCATCCCCAGATGGGGCTGGTTGAGATACCAAAGAAAGAAATGCTAAACACCAGGGTGATTAGTCCAAAGTATATAAAGCATTAGGGAAGCTTATGTATAGAGTGCTGCAGCATATCCTTGTGACAGTGAAAGAAAAAGGGTGTTCTACCTAGGTAAATCTATGGCAAAGGGGTCAGAGTCTGGAGGGTTTAAGGAATTTAGCTCAGGGCTAAATTTTTCCTTGTTTTGGGCAACAACCTAGATTGCTTTATTAAGGAATGTTTAAGGTTCTGGTTTGGGTAAGCCTGCTGGGAAAACCATGCAGCTGGCTAGATCACAAAATGGCCAAGGCACTCTGGTTTTCAGTCAGAAAACAAAGCAAGGGAAACCAGGAACCCCTACATCAGCATAATTTCTATGGCATTCTTGCCAAAGATAGCTGCATCACTTGATTTAATTGTGAGTAAATATCAGACAAAAATTGAGGGTTATTCTGCAGATACCTAGCCTGTGATTTTCAAAATTTTCAGTGTTTTGAGTCACATAAAAAGCTGAGGACTTGTTCCAATTTGAAGGAGGCTATAGAGACATGACAACTAAATAAAATACATGCTATTGTTTAGTGCTATTGTTTATTTTTTGTTTAGTGTTTGACCCCTCTAAGTCTATGCTGAATTTTAAGCCTCAATGTTGGTTGTGGGGGTAATGGGAGGTATTTGGGTCATGGTAGTGAATCCCTTATGGATAGATTAAAGCTCTCCCTGAAGGGGCAGGTAAGTAAGTTCTCTGTTACTTCCTGTGAGAACTAGTTGTTAAAAAGAGCTGGTACCTCCTCATCCCCTTGCTTCCTTTCATACCATGTGCTCTCTGCATACACTGGCTCTCCTTTGCCTTCCATCATGGATGGAAGCTGCCTGAGCCCTTATCAGAAGCAGATGTGAGTGTCATGCTTGCTTCTTACACAACCTGCAGAATCATGAGCCAGCTAAACTCCTTTATGGCAATAGAAATGGACTAAGACAATGATTCTGAGCTGGATCCATTACCATAAAGGAAATTATTTTGGGGATACTTCAATGAAGTTGAAGATTAGATACTAATAATAGCTCCATGTTGATCTCCTGATTTGTGAAGATACAAGAGAATCTTGTATCTTAATATACCCTTTATATATACCTTATTAGAAGGGTATATTAAGGTTTGAAAGGTAATTATGGTACTTGAATGGTTCAGGAAAAAAGTTATTTTATTGGATTTGCAACTGTCCTGTAGGTTTGAGCTTGTTTAAATGTTTTTTGAAAGGAAATAATTTTGTATATTTTTCACAAATAAAAGTTAAATTTATGGGGCTCGGCACCTGTAGCTCAGTGGCTAGGGTGCCAGCTGCATACACTGGAGCTGGTGAGTTTGAATTCAGCCCAGGCCTGCCAAACAACAATGACAACTACAACCAAAAAATAGATGGGCATTGTGGCAGGTGCCTGTGGTCCCAGCTAAGGGAGGCTGAGGCAGGAGAATCCCTTAAGCTCAAGAGTTTGAGGTTACTATGAGCTGTGATGCCATATGGCACTCTACCAAGAGTGACATAGTGAGACTTGGTCTAAAAAAAAAAAAGAAAAGAAAATTAAATTTATGGGAATGACAAAAAAATTGGACTAGTCATATGAAAGGTTATAAATAGTTTAAATACTGAAAAAATTGCTGATTTGCCCCCTCCCAATTTACCAATTTACATTGCCATTATATATTTTATGAGAATATCTGTTTCAGTACATCTACCTAATAAATACCAGTCCACATTCAAAAATTAATCTGATCTCCAAACCAGAATATGAACAAATCCACTCATACACAGTTCACAAATCATGGTCTTTATCTTTCATAATTAATATTGTGAAACTAACTATTCATTATAGTTAGTAATTGACATTTATTTTCGTATTTAGTAAATATCAGGTATAGGAAGTATATCTTACATCAAAGTGATAAAATGATTTTTTTTTAAGTCTAATGTTGTAATACATCGATTAGAAGGTTTTTTTAGTCAAAAAGTGTTAGCAAATGCTTCTGTATTATATGCTTGGAAAATAGAATCTTTTGTCATAACTGTCCTTGAATAAGTCCATGCTATACAGGCATTGAAATTATTAGGCCAGATATAGTGGCTCATGCCTATAATCTTAGCACTCTGGAAGGCTGAGGAAGGTGGATCACCTGAGCTCAAGAGTTGGAGACCAACCAGAACAAGAAGGAGACCCTGTCTCTACTAAAAATAGATAAACTAGCCAGGTATTGTGGCTGGTGCCTATAGTTCCAGCTACTTGGGAGGCTGAGGCAAGAGGATTGCTTGAGGCTTGGCGCCTGTGGCTCAATCGGCTAAGGCACCAGCCACGTACACCTAAGGTGGCAGGTTCAAATCCCCAGCCCGGGCCTGCCAAACAACAATGATGGCTGCAACCAAAAAATGGCCGGGCGTTGTGGCGGGCGCCTGTGGTCCCAGCTACTTGGGAGGCGGCGGCAGGAGACTCGCTTGAGCCCAGGAGTTGGAGGTTGCTATGAGCTGTGATGCCATGGCACTCT
>CAUYQV010069613.1:0-11744 GCA_963574575.1 Galagoides demidoff
GCATCACAGCTCATAGCAACCTCCAACTCCTGGGCTCAAGCGAGTCTCCTGCCTCCGCCTCCCAAGTAGCTGGGACCACAGGCGCCCGCCACAACGCCCGGCCATTTTTTGGTTGTAGCCATCATTGTTGTTTGGCCAGCCCAGGCTGGGGATTCGAACCTGCCACCTTAGGTGTACGTGGCTGGCGCCTTAGCCGATTGAGCCACAGGTGCCAAGCCGGGCACCAGTCATTTATGTGCAACTATTTGATCTCCAATGATGGGGAAGTCTTCAGGCTTCAGGTTCTTGAACCAATGTGGCTTTGCTGATTTCCCGATCACCAAAGGCTGTAGTTTCTCTCTGGCTGAGCTAGCAAAAAGCAAAACTGTGAAATGTGCTTCAGAAAATTTCCTGTTCTTCTATTTGTCACCCTTCGTGATGAGGCTCCTGCCAGGCATCACCTTAAAAGAGTCTGCACTCCTCAGCGTTAAGACCTTGTCATCTGTGAAGCGCAGGAACTTTCTGATGAACTCCTCCACAACGTCTACTGCAACTTCACTGGACTCACCACATGGACTTTCTGGGAGATCTTGTATTGCAGTCTAAATTTCTCAAGCCAACCACCTGATGCTTGGAAATCTGCCACCTGAATTCCTCTGTGCATTTTTTTAGCCACTTCTTGGATCATCAGCCCAGAGATTTGAGCGTTAACTGCCCTCCTGTATCTGAACCAGATTAATGTGGCTTCCTGGACTTCCATGAGGGAAGTTTTCCTCCTTTTCTGCTGCAGGTCTCTGCTTTTCTTACAATATCTCTCCAAGTCCTCATGTTCACACTGGATGTTGCCAGTTGCGGGCTTGCTAACACCAAAGTGTTCCACCATCTTTCTTTGGCTGCTGCTTTCCGGAAAATGTTGAAGATCAACTTTTCCTGCAATGTCAGACTTTCAAGTTCTTTCCTTTGGGCCATCATGCCTGGATTAACTGTGAATTTTTTGGTAATTGTAGGATGTACACACATTTCAACTAGTCAATCACGTTGACAAAAAAAAATGTCCTATGATATGTGATAAACAATAAGATGTTAGGTCTAATACAATACCTAGTAATAATAAAACATGAAAAAGAACTCATGCTAGAGAAAAAATGATACAATGAAGCCAACACCTTCTACCCATTGGTGTTGAGTGGACTCAACAAGGATAAATTGATATAGTGTGTCACAGTCTAAGTGGTCAAGATACAACTTACAGAGGTGGTCAATATGTAGAGATCAATATTCCACTGAGTACATGTGGTGCATGCCCAGTCTATGAAAATGAGGTTAACATAGGAAGGTGGTCAAGTATGGAGGTTCTAGTGTACTGTAGAAAGATAACCAAACTACTGCTAAGTACAAAAAGTATGGATGAAATTTCCGAACATGATGTTGAATGAAGGAAGCCCGACACTGAAAGATGAAAAGATTGTGAAAGATACCGAAAGATTCCATCTGTATGAAGTGCAATAGACAAAATTGGTCTATACGCTAAGACTACAGTCCTCAACCCATGGGCCACAGAGCAGTACTGATCTATGGCCTGTTAGGAACTGGGCCACACAACAGGAAGCGAGCAAAGCTTATCTGTATTTACAGCCACTCCCCATTGTTTGCATCACTGCCTGAGCTCTGCCTATCAGATCAGCAGTGGCATTAGATTCTCACAGGAGTGCGAACTACCGTAAACTGTGCATGATTTACCTGTGGTTTCCTTATGAGAATCTAATGCCTGATGATCAGAGGTGGAGCTGAGGTGGTGAGTGCTACTGCGGGGTGGGAAGCAGCTGAAAATACAGTACGGGACTGTCTAGTTGTAGGAAAACAAGCTCAGGCCTCCCACTGACTCTGCGTTATGGTGAGTTGTGTAATTATTTCATTATATGTCACAATGTAATAATAATAGAAATAAAGTATGCAATAAATGTAATGCACTTGAATCATCTTGAAATCATCCTCCCAACTCCTGGTCCATGCAAAAATTGTCTTCCAGGAAACCAGTCCTTGGGGCTACGAAAGTTGGGGACTGCTGTGCTAAATGTTAACACAGGGATGCCCCATGAGTGTGTGGGTGAAGGTGCTGGGGGAGGCAATGCTCTGTGTTTTGGTCTGGGTGCTGGTTACGAGTATATACACTTGGTGGAAATTCAGTGGGCTGTGCTCTTAGGATCTTAGGATCCTTTTGTGGATATGCTATCCTTCCAAAAGATGTTTTTAAAAAATCAGGGAGGAAAAGATGAACAATACATGGCATTGACATTAAAAAAACTCTAAACCAACCCTGACACCCAAGGTATCCATTTCTAAACTATTTGCACAGTGAAGAGTATCTGCAGATGGGCCATGTTGACAGAGGAATTTGGGGTGCCAGTCCCAGCAGTGCTCATCCCAGTGTTTATGGGGGCTAATCTGGAGATAAGTTCAAGGTGAAGGCTGAGATCTAAGCAAGAAGAGGCATGAGGCAACTGTCCTGGGTAACTGAAGCTAGGATAGTCCAAATCCCAACTCTATCACTTACTACTTGCTGGTGACCTTGGGAAGTGCCTGAAACCTCAGTTTTCTCCTCTGTCAAATGGGGATAGTAGTAACAATACCAGCTGACATGGTCCCAGCTGAAGTACACGAGCCCTGCGAGGTGGGTATTCTCACCATATCTCGTCAATCCCAAGGTGCCTTCTCTCCTCACCTTCTCACATCACTGAAATCACAACATGTAAGCGATCACTGACAGTCTTAGTTGCATTGGCTCTGCCTTTTTTCCTTTGCGTTACATAAAATAAACGGTGACTATTCTAATGCAGGGCATCTAGATTTAATGAAGCATGTTATCAACCACAATGCATAGATGAGGAAACTGAGGCTCAGAGAGGTTAAGTGAAGCTGGGTTTTTTTTAATTAATGAAGACTATACGTAGTTACGATGAATAACATGATTTGACACATGTATACATTGTGAGCTATGTAACATATGCATCGCCTCATATACTTACTTTTTTTGTGGTGAGAATACTTAAGATGTACCCTCTCAGCAATTTTCAAGTGGATAATAGATTGTAATGAGCTGTAGCTGCTGTGATCTACAATAGATTTCTTGAACCAGTTCCTCCAAACTGAAATTTCATGTCTTTTGACCAATATTGCCCCAACACTCCAACCCACCAGCCTCTCGTAACCACTCTGGTAACCATCATGCAACTATTTCTATGAGTTTAATTTCTTAGATTCCATATATAACTGATATCATATAGTGTTTTCTGGCTTATTTCACTTACTATAATGTCACACAGGTTGATCCAAGTTGCCTTCTTTTTTCAGGCTGATTACTATTCCATTGTATTTATAAACCATACTTTCTTTATCCAGCCGCCCATTGATAGATTCTTAGGCTGATTCCACATCTTGGCTACTGTGAATAAATTTGACTTTATAGCCATTAGCGTAATTACAGGAACTGGGATTTGAACCCATGCAGCCTGGCCCTGAAGTTTAGTTCTTAAGACCCATTTTGTGTTTTTCAACAACTTTTTCTGAGACTGTGGCACATCAGAGGTGCTCAGTAAGTGGCAGCTATAATGTCACTATCACCTATGCCAGTGAGGATTAATAAGCCTGCTGTCCTCGGGAATGGAGTCAGAGTCGAGGTCAGTTGGAGGTGTTTTAGGGGTTCAAGGATGTATTTAGTAGGTCTCTAGCTCTGGGGGTGGTAGGCATGCACACACAGGTACACTCCTCCTGGTATGTCTCTGCCAACAGAAATCACATTTCTCCAGGAAGAAGAGCAAAGCCTGGGGGTCTCCCACATACCTGCAGGCCACCCATCTCTACCAGTCCTGGCCTCAGGCAGCTCTCACAGGGCTGCCCTTCGAGCTTATATACCAGGTAACACAGCAAACTTCTGGCCAAGATGCCAGTGTAGGTATAAGATGTCTATTGCAAGCCAGCCTAAAAGGGGCTTGTGAGAAACAAAGAGTTAGAACCATCTGAAGGTTTATCTCTGAAGGCCTCAGTCCATATTGGCTCATTCTTCTAAAACAGTGGCTGGGACAGAAATCTGGATGCCTGTGACAGCCACTTCCTTTCCTGCCTTCAAACCGCTCACCACCAAGCCCAGGGACCCAGGTGGGTTGGGAATGCTGGAGAGTAGGGGACTTTGGCTGGGAGCAGCCACCTCTGAGGACCAGCAGACTGGCTGCCAGCCCAGCTCTGCCACCCCAAGTCCCTGTGGTGTGGTGACCCACACATCTCACGGCATCTATGACCATGGGTGTGGTCAACTGAACAATGGCCTCTGAGGATGTCTAATGTCTACATTCTAGTCCCTGGAACTGGTGGATATTTAACATTCAAGGCAAAAGGGACTTTGCAGACGTGATTGAGCTGAGGCTCTTAAGCTGGAGAGATTATCCTGGGTTATCCGAGTGGGCCCCATGTCATCACAGGGTCTTCAAAAGTGAAGGGAAGACAAAAGGGAGAGGCAGAGGGAAATCTGAGCATGGAAGAGGAGGGTGGGGGGAGAAAGACTCAAGGGGAGGGTGGCAGGGAGAAAGGCCCATCATTGTTGGCTTTAGAGAAAGAAGCCATAAACCAAAGAACCACAGGAGGCCTCTAGAAGACAGAAAAGGCAGGAAAATGGAATCTCCCATGGAGTTTCTAGAAGGAACACATCCCTGCCGACATTGATTTTAGCCCTCAGAGACCAATTTAAACAAAAAACATAACAGATTTAGGGGTATGAACAGTTTTTGGTTACATGGATGAATTATGGTGAAGTCTGGGCTTTTGTTGTGCCTGTCACCCCAATAGTGTACATTGTTCTCAATAGGTAATTCTTTATCCCTCACTCCCCTCCCCCTCTACCCTTTTACGAGCCTCTGATGTCTATTATTCCACCCTGTGTGCCCCTCTGTACCCACAGCTTAGCTTCCACTTATAAGTGAGAACATCCATTATTTGTTGTTTTGGTCCTGAGTTCACTTCACTTAAGATAATGGCTTTCAGTTCCACCCAAGTTGCTGCAAAGGACATTACTCCATCCTTTTTAAGGCTGAGTAGCATTCCACACCACATTTTCTTTATCCGCTCAGTGATTGATGGGTGCCTAGGTTGGTTCCATAGCTTTGCTGTTGTAATAAACATACAAGTACAGATATATTTTTGATATAATGATTTCTTTTCCTTTGGGTAGATTCCCCAGGAGGGGGATTGCTGGATTGGATGGTAGATCTCCTTTCAGTTCCTTGAGACATGAGAGAGCCACTTTGGACGTCTGACCTCCAGAACAGTAAGATGAGTTTTCATTGTCTCAAACCACTAACACAGCAGAACAGTTAAGTACCACCCAGAGGTGGGTGTGAAGTTGAAATGAAATCACACAAGTTCTGTGCTTGTCCCTGCTTCCAGCCAGAGTGTGCCCTCCTTCAACAGCTGCTCATATGATCGCTAATGATATTATAACTAATAATAATATTCTCCTTCCTGGATGAACACAACTGCCTCCTAACTCCCCTATCTGGTTTCCTCAATTCATTCTCCATCCAGCACTCCAAGGGATTGCTTCAAAATGTAAAGTTGACCAGGTCACTCCTTGCTACAGTGGCTCCACGTTGCTCTCTGGAGAGAAACACAACTCCTCAGTCCCCAGTGATCCCGCACAGCCTCTGGCCCCTACAGACTGTGTCACCCTCTTCTTGACTCTCCCTACAGCAGCCCACCTCAAGACTTTGCCTGTGGGGTTTCTCAGCCTGCAGTGCTCTCCTCCCCTGCCTCTAAATTGTCTCCCAGCCTCCTGCTAGGTCACCTCCCCCATAGGTACCTGAACAGGGTGGACTCCACCTTTGTAACACCTGTCCTGGCTGTAACTGACCATGAGTCTTTGATTACAAGCCATCTCAGCCTGCAGACTGAGAGCCCTGTGAGTGAGAAGTGCGTTGATCTGGTTGCCGCTGTAGCCCCAATGCATAAACAGGTGCTCAGTAAATGAATGAATGAACACACAACTTAGCTCCCACTTATAAGTTCTTAGGCATAGTGCTAGAGGCACTGTTTCTCACAGCTGGGCCTGCTTTTTCAGGGAGTGAGATTCCTGCTAAGGAGGCACAACCAAGAAAATAAAACCAGCTTTGTAAGGTCTTCTTACTTGTGAACTTGTTTTTGGAGCTCTGAAGGGCTCTAGCGGAGAGTAGTAAATGGTCTGATTGGGATGAGGGGTGGGTTTGCAGGCATGCTTGGTCTTAAATATGAATGTCCCCACATAGGGCACCTGTCGTCTCCTCTGTCACAGGCCTTATGCACCTGATCTACTTTCTGTATTTACAGCACCCGACTGGACCCCATAGGTGTTTAAGCTCTAAGCTGACGGTTGACAAGCTTGAGCAGATATTAGCATCCCTTGCATAGCTTATTAAAGCAGAGATGGCTGGCTTCACCCCCAGAATTTCTAATTGGCATTTTTTACAAATTTCCAGGTAATGCTGATGCTGGGGGCCCTGGGGCACCCCACTTTGGGAACTATTGCTCAAGGCCACCCTCATTTGACCAAGGCCCAGAGATAATCAGTTAAGTTTAAAAATCCATTTAGTGGATGTCAGAATGGGCCTAGCACTGTGATAGAGCATGTAATACAGACATGGTCCTTAATCCCACATGCTGCCTGTCCAGTGGAGAATGAGGGCAATAAGTAAAGAAGCATGCAAATGCTCGAGAGGGCGGAGAGGTACCAGTGAGATAAAGCAGATAAAGAGATTTACCAGATAGAGAACAGATGAGCTTAGGGGCATCTTAGTGAGGGTGACCAGAGAAAGCCCCTCTGGAGAGGTAATCTATACACCAGGGGCTAAATGACAAAAGAAGCCAGGGCAAGAGTTCCAAGTTGAGGGCACAGCTGGTGCAAAGGCCCTGAGGTAGAACAAAATGTGGCCTGTTTGGGTAACACAGCAATGACCACATGGCTGGACTGCAAAGAGCATCTTCCAGTGAGGGCCCTTTTCAAGTGTCTATCTTCCAAATAAGAGACTTAGATAGCTAGGTGCTAATAATCCTAGGGTCTGCCTGATTTGAGCTCCCAAGGCAGTTGGTTTCAAAGTCTGCTGTTATTTTAAACACACTCAAGCTGTCAGAAGGACTTACAATCCCTCTGCTGCTCACTTCCCTCTAAGCATCCCCACGTCTCAGAACTCAAATCCCACTTAATTGTCCTGCACTCTTTCCCCATCCCTTGAGCAAATAAATCACATTCCAAGTGACAAGCTGCACACTGCATCCAATTCCAGCCTCAGGCAATCTCTAACTTCCAAGTTGTTCATGAATCTAACACCGAAGATATTAAACCTGAGGACTCTGGGGTTTTATAATAAAAAATGCCAGCTTAGCTTCCTATAAAAATGGAACATGCCAGAAAGCAAGTGAGAAATGCCAACTGTCTGCCACCTGCTTAACCCAATGTGTGTCCAGGAAATGAAGAGTTATGGAGTTCCATTAAGCAGGGGGTTGGTGAAGGAAGGCTCACATCCTAGCCAGCCAAGAAAGATGCCCATGGCCTCCTAGGCATCAGAGAGCCTAACTGCCCATGAGAACAGGGCTGGATCTTTGCTAATGCACGCCCTCCCTGCCCTCCCTGCCCTCCCCCAGCCTCTGATATGCTGCAAAGCTCAGAGAAGTGAGAGGTAAAATGAAGTGTAGACTCTTTGGTCTGACTATTCTTTTCCCCCGAGTTGGATCTGATTTTGTTGCATCAAGAGATCAGAGGCTGGCTGCTCTGGGCAACATTCAAGGGCTGAACAGACAGAGTTCTTCCCATTAAGGGCTGACTGGCCTGCTTCTGATTGTGACTCCATGTTGGCACCTGGGTGACATTATGCCCTCCCTGGTTTGGGCTTTATAGGCACGGAGTATGCCAAGGCCATAGGCAGCCAACTGGGAAGGCTGTGCCTCCAGCTCACTGCAGGAAGAACTGCAGGGAAATAGCAGCCTGGCATCCTTCTACCCTTTGTCACACTGTGTGGTCCAGCACTGTCCAGGACCTGCTCTTCTTGACATTGTCCAAAGACATTCCGACACTTGCTCTTCCCCAGTTCTGCAGTCTATTTTCTCAGTGTCTCCTGAGAGTCAGACTGCACATCTCATTCAGCATCTTTCACAGCTCGAGCATTTCATATGTGCTAACTTGTATTTATATGACTCTGCCAGATCAGCTGACACATGTTTATCACTTGCTACTCGTATTCTTTTTTTTCTTATTGTTGGGGATTCATTGAGGGTACGAGAAACCAGGTTACGCTGATTGCATTTGTTACGTAAAGACCCTCTTATAATCGTGTCTTGCCCACAAAAGGTGTGACACAACACCAAGACCCCACCCCCTTGCTACTAGCATTCTTTAAATGCACTGCCTTTGAAAAATATTAGTGCATTTTAAAGGGAAACTTTCTATCATTACCTTTGCTCATGACCAGATGGAAAGCCAAACTCCTAGCCCTCATTAAATGTAAAAATAAAAACAATGGGGTCGGTGTGGTGGCTTATACCTGTAATCCAAGAACTCTGGGAGGCTAAGACCAGAGGATTGCTTGAGGTCAGGAGTTTGATACCAGCCTGAACAAGAGTGAGACTCCGTCTCTACTAAAAATAGACAACTTAGCCTGGAGTTGTGGCAGGTGCCTATAGTCACAGCTACTCAGGGGCCTGAGGCAGGAGTATCACTTGAGCCCAGGAGTTGGAGGTTGCTGTGAGGTATGATGATGCCTCTGCTCTTGATGCCTGGGCAACCTAGTTAGACACTGTCTCAATCAGTACAATAAAAACAAACACGTTAAGAAACAAAGTTTGGGCACCATACTCTAAGATTGAGGGCTCCTCATTTCATTAAAAAAGAAAACAAAAAGAAAACAAAACAAAAACACAGGTAGTAAGCAAGAGTTAGAAAGGTGTTAAATGGTGGCACCAAATGGAGATTTTCTCTTTGAAGTTACAATAGTGCATGCAGGTGACAAGACAGAAGGCTAATTCCTTACTCAGGTAAGCTGACATTCTGTGGAGAGACAAACAATAAACAAATAATTGCAAATTAAAACTAGGGCAAGAGAGAGGTGCTTCCATTAATAGGATCGCCAGGGTCTACATCTCAGGAAGGAGTGTGGGACCCCTTCCCACTATACCATGTTTCAGGGCAGACTCTGGATCTGATTTGTGACAACTTCTAACCAAATGTCAACTTCTAACCTTTTCAAATCCCTATTTAGAGGGCAGACAACACCCTCTTTAGGATGATGGCCATCTCCTGAGGGCCTACTAGGGTGCCAGGCACAGTGGCAAAGATTTCCAAGAATCCTTTTATTTAATGGTTCTTATAACTCTCTAAAGTAGGTATAGTTATTCTCACTGCACAAAGAAACTGAGGCAAAATGTTAACTTAGTTAGGAGGATCCACTTTAGAATCAGACCGATCTGAAATAAAATTCTGCCACTGCCTAGCTGTGTGATCTTGGGTAAGTTACCTAAAATCTTTGGAACTCACAGTGCCTTGGAAACTATGAAGTAGGCCACAGTCTGAACCAAATTCACATCCAAGTGGCACAGGCTTGCTTTGGAGATTGCCTGGGTGTTACTCTTTGAGGGAAGGGAGCACTTTACAGTTTTTGTCTTCTGCTCAGGTATGTGTGTGATCTATATGCCTCACTAAAAGAACCACTACTCAGCAGCACTTGGAGAGTGAACGAGGTAAGATGATGGTCTCTGTTAATGAGACTTTCTCTTGCAGAGCATGGTACAGAGAACTTCCCAAGTCATCTCTCCTAGGAGGAGAGACACTATTGACAAAGGAGAAAATTCACATGCAGGGAGGTTAAATAACCTTCCCAGGGTCCCACAGTGAGTAGGTAATAGGTCAGGATTTGAGTTCAGGTCTCAAATCTTTACCTTTTCCCAGGATTTCATAAGATCCCTGGGAAAAGAAATTTGGCAGAGGTGCTGACTCCTGATTCAGAGAGCCTGACCTCTTGAAACTTTCATCTGTCTCTTTAGTTCAACTGAGACCAGTTCCTCAGCCCCACTAGACCTTTCCCTTCACCTTCCAATTTCAGGGCTAGGCCATGTTGACTAATACCATCTTCCATTTGCTGTTTTTGCTTGGAACTTTCCAGCTGTTAGCCAGAAACAAGCAAAGCAGGCTGAAGATGGATAACCCAAGAAGGTCTTCAAAGGTGCCTGGTGCATCCTTGCCCACATGGCTGGGCCCAGGGGAGGGGTCCAGGACTGCTGGTGGAATGATACCAAGATGCATGAATGGATGGATGAATGAATGGCTCCTACCATCTCTTCTTGGGGATAACAGTCCCATATCCACTGTAGCTGGGGAGAGCTGTGTTTAGTGCCAAGGTAGGTCTTTACCTGCTGTTTTAGCACACAAAATAGGCCATTAGCCAAACCCAGATTAAATTAGTAATGAATCTTTCAGCCTTTTCCCTGTGCAAGGAACCACAGGGACCAAAGACCAGACAGACGACTGGTCCTGCCCTGCAGGGCTGGATATCAAAACACTGTGAGTTCTTGTAGGGGGCAAACCAAAACCACATTTCTTTCTCAGATGAACAGTACACTGAGTTACTGTTTTTAAAAAAGTCTAACCTCAGAAAATTTAAAAGAATAGAAATTATTCCTGTATCTTCTCAGACCATCATGAATAAAAGTTGAACTCAATAATAACAGGAATCTTCATACTCAAAGTCATGGAAACTAATAACCTTAGGCTAAATGATAGCCGGGTCAAAGATGAGATTAAGAAGGAAATCACCAAATTTTTGGAACAAAATGATAATGCAGACACAAATTATCAAAAACCCGTGGGATATTGCAAAGGCAGTCCTAAGAGGGAAATTTATTATTGGAAGCCTTCATTAAGAAAACAGAAAGAGAGGAAGTCAACAACTTAATGGGTAATCTCAAGCAACTGGAAAAAGAAGAACATTCCAACCCCAAACCCAGCAGAAGAAAAGCAATAACCAAAATTAGAGCAGAATTAAATGAAATTGAAAACAAAAGAATCATTCAGGAGATCAACGAAAGAAAAAGTTAGTGTTTTGAAAAGATTAATAAAATCAATAAACCTTTGGCTAGCCAAACCAGAAACAGAAAAGTAAAATCTCTAATATCATCAATCAGAAATGACAAAGGAGAAATAACAACAGATATCACAGAAGTTCAAAAAAAATCCTTAATGATTACTATAAAAAATTCTATTCTCAGAATTATGAAAATCTGTAGGAAATGACCAATATCTAGAAGCATGCTATCTTTTTAGACTCAGCCAGAAAAAATTAGAAAGCTTGAATATACCTATATCAAGCAGTGAAATAGGATCAACTATACGAAATCTCCCAAAAAAGAAAAGTCCGGGACCAGATGGCTTTACATCAGAATTCTATCAACCCTTCAAAGAGGAACTAGTATCTATATTATATAACCTTTTCCAAAACATAGAAAAAGAAGGAATAGTCTCTAACACATTCTATGAAGCAAATATAACCTTGATCCCCAAACCAGGAAAGGACCCAACAAAGAAAGAAAACTATAGATCAATATCATTAATGAGTATCAATACAAAAATATTCAATAAGATCCTAGCAAACAAAATTCAATGACACATTGAAAAAAATTATACACCATGACCAAGTTAGTTTTATCCCAGGGTTACAAGGTTGGTTCAACATATGTAAATCTATAAATATAATACATCA
>CAUYQV010069617.1:0-13664 GCA_963574575.1 Galagoides demidoff
GGCGCCTGTGGTCCCAGCTACTTGGGAGGCAGAGACAGGAGACTCGCTTGAGCCCAGGAGTTGGAGGTTGCTATGAGCTGTGATGCCATGGCACTCTACCCAGGGGGATAGCTTGAGGCTCTGTCTCAAAAAAAAAAAAAATCACCTTTATTTTGAAAAATATATTCATAAAATCTCATGTAATCTCTTTCTTTAAGTTATAAGCTCCTGGTTATAGTCTATGCCTTATACATCTTTGTAGTATAGCATGTGGTATTGTCTGAAAATTTTTACTTCTGTTTGTAATTTATTTGCATGAAAATAAGGCCTAGCATGAAATATTTGTAGCCAAATTTAAGTATGAGTTTGAGTTGAAGTTATTTAAATTGAAGCCAATTTGTGTCTGTCAAATATTGAAAATAACATCTGGCTTTAATACCATAATGTTTGTATGAATTTTTAAACTTTAAAAATATATTATTTTTTATGATAAAGATGGCATTGTAAATCAGTAAGGAAAAGGCCAGGTGTAGTGTCATCCACCTATAGTTATATACTATGTTCAGGAGATTAAAGGAGGAGGAGTCCTTCAGCTCAGAAGTTCAGAGCTGGGCAATATATCAAGACCCCATTTGATGGATATTTTAAAATGGTAGAGGAAGAAAGGAAAAATATAAAACTATGTATTTATGACATACTGATAACAAATAGATCAGAGATCTAAAATATAAAATTAAATTAAATTGAATTAAAGAAATTATGATAGCAAAATAAAATGATAATGGATTTCCTTATAACCCAGTATTGGGAAAATATCCCAAACTCAAAATTCAAAAGTAATTTTAAAAGTAAAGTTTGACATTAACTAAAATAAGAGATAAAAGAATTGTACAGGAAAAAATACCATAAACAAACACAAAAGACAAATAGGAAAAAATACATGTTATTTATATTACACAGAAAAGAGTAATGTTTTTATACTACAAAGATATCCTAAAAGTCAATACCAAAGAAATGATACAGAAACATGGGCAAAGACATGAACAAACAACACTGAAGAAGAAATGGAATATACGAGAAAATAATCAATTAAACAAATTTAATTAAGATATCACTTCTCACTCATAGTCCTGGAAAAAATCCAAAAATTTAACAATATATTATTTTATTATGATGGATCAAATACATAGGAGGTAGAAATGCAAAAAGGTATGATACAAAATAAAGGGGAATTTGGTAATATCAAGTAAAATTACTTATACATTTTTCTATTGACTCAGTAAACCTACTTTAAGAAATCTGCCAAAAAAGACAAAATATGAAATACTTTATGTACAAAGTATATAAAAACTCTAATTTCCTTGCAGGGTTGTTTTTCTTACTAAAAATGGGAAACACCTCAAATGTCCAGCATAAGGGACTGCTTAAATAAATTATGATAAATTAAATATTATATAGTCATAAAAAATGAAGAAGATTCCTATAAATGGATATGAAATATTCTTCAAGATATTTTATTTAGTGAAAAAAGAAACTGCAGAATAGTAAATATAACTTGCTACTTTTACATAAGAAAAATAAGTTGCATTTATTCAGCAAATTAAGTTTGGAAAAGGAATATTTTGTACTAACCAACAACTGATTATAAAAAATAGATAGCAATGAAAGAAGAGAGGGAAAAGGATAAAGCAGATTGAGATTGAAGCAAAAGCCTTAACATATAAAAACAATTAATCTAATTGTCAAAATATAGACATAAACATACATAAAAATCATTTCTCTATGCAGTATTTTGACTTTTCACAATTAATGGAATATAATATATTTCATGGAAAAATAAAGTTTAAAAAGAATCTTAATAGTGGCCTAGTCATTAGTAATAATATAGTTCAATTTATTTTGAAATTATATACATGTATTATAATAAAGCAAATGCATAATTAAATTTAATATTAATAAGTAGTAAAATTTAATATTACAAGGTACAATTTAAGTTTGCTTTCCATTTAATAAATAAATTAAATAACTTAATACTTTATCATTATTAATTAATTTGATATTACAGGTAAAATTCAATAGTATAAAGTATTAACATACTTCAGTAAGTGAAAAGCAATATAAGTAGAAAATCAAAATAATTAAGTTGATCATTTTACCATGCCAGCATTATCCTGATATCAAACACAGAAAAGAATATTATGAGAAAAAGAAAATTATAGGGGGTAAGAGTCAAGCTGGATGACCAAAGACATCAGCTGCCAGACCAGCTCAGGAAGATAAAAAAGTTTTACATTAAAAAAAAAGAGATAATGTACATAGTTACCATTCAATAAAATTAAAAAAAAAAAAAGAGAGAGAGAGAGCAACAAATATAGATTAGGTGTAATTCCAGAACCTACCAGAGATTCCATGGGAAGAAGGTGGGTGGCAGAGCAAGAAAGAACAAGATATTAGATAAATCCCCTAAAGACCTGGATCCCAGCAAAAAGGGTAGGTGAGGGGTGAGTGATTGCTTCTCCCTCTCTCACATCTCTGGTAGCATCAGGCCCCCAAGTGGCTAGAGAGTCCTTCTACTCTTCATAAGCCCAAAGGTTGCCACCACTGAACTGAAAACTTCTTGAGGACAAAGCACCAGGCTGCCAACTCCTGTGGGCCACTTCCAGTCACCACAGACCTGAGCTGAGATGGCAGATACCATACTGATTTTCCATTCACTGTTCACCTTAGTCCTCCCCAGGGAGCTTCAACCTCCTGTTTTCATCTTACTCATGCCCAAACATTTCCCAAACTCACCAAGACTGCAGACCCACAGGGGCCAGTAGGTACCTAGACATTCTGGGAAGCTGCCTTCCAGTGAGGACAGAGACAGTCAGAGTGTTGGTTGTCCTCTATTCAGACTCTTTTTCTCTCCTACTCCTCCCCAGACTGTGGCTGCCAAGAAGGATGATTGGGCCAGGACTCTCAGAAATGGCTGCATGCTCTCTGTTGGTGTGTCCCATACAGAGTGGGGTTCAAGCCTTTCCTCTTTAAAGCCTATAGTACACTAAGGGGTACTCAAACTATGAGATCCCTACTCCTGGCTCTCCTTGGTGTTGCTTGCACATCTGCTTCATTGAAACAGATCATATATATCCTAAAGCTGAAAAACATCAAATCTGCATGAGTACCCCTCCACCCTCGAGTAACTCAGGACCATCACACTTCTCCCTGGCACAGTCAGGGATTGATATTTGGGAAGCTGGAGACAGGTCCACAGGCCAAATCCCATAACCCTGGATTCAATTGTGTTGCAAGGGGCATGGAGGAGAGATTTGTGAACTAATTACGGGATTTGAGGAAGCTAGTGTGGGCAAAACTAAAAAGAGAGTGCATTGTGGCTACCAGCTGTAACACACTCAAGGAGCAACCTCTTCCCCACAGAAAGATTGCTCTTAGCCTAGGCTAGGATGCTGAAAATGGAAGCTCCCAGGCCTCAGCACCATTGTTAGGGAGCTCAGCTAGTTTGAGCTCCTGACTGCTGACAGATGCTAGGCAGAGACCACAGAGCAGGCGAAGAAGGGGAAGCCAAACTGGGAAAACTCAGATTGCTCTCCACCCACAAGCGGACTTTCTGGCTTGGAGGTGCCACTTCAGGCCATCCCCAGTGACTTCTCCCAGTAGCCTGGAAGCAGATCTTCAACCTCTGCTTAGGCAACTACTTCACTGGCTTTTGTAGAGCCTGATGGCAGGGTCACCTGATCCAGTCCCTTCAGCCTCTACTGTAGTGGAGAAGAAGGAATACCCTGGAACATTTAGGACCCTGCTCATCAACTGGGCCATTAGTATCCGTCTCCTAAGGGCCTAGAGCTGGTTACAGGTCCCAAAAACAGCACTGCAACTGTTCTTTCCAGCAAGTGTCACCTATTACCAAGGAGGTCAATGTGTACAGCGCTTTACAACATTTACTGATTCGATTATACAGGGTGTGGTTGATCCTTACACACTGTGTCAGAGATAAAACTGAGTGTGTCAATATAATTCATGCAATTAAGAAGACCACATGGCCAACATGGAGGAACCTGGAGGACATTATGTCAAATGAAATAAGCCAAGTAGAGAAAGACAGAAAGACAAATATCTTACTTGATATTTGATCTCACTTACATGAGAAATCTGAAAAATTTAAACTCACAGAATCAGAGATTAGAACAATGATTGGGGCAATGAGGGTAAATCAGGGAGGACTAGAGAAATGTTGTTCAAAGGGTACAAAGTTTCAGTTAGACAAAATGAGTAAGTTCTACAGACCTATTGTACAACATAGTGACAATAGTCATATAATGTACATGTATACTTAAGTGTTCTCACCACAAAAAAAAAATCATGAGATGATGGTATGTTATTATGTTATTTCATCATTTTACAATATATATTAATACATGCGTCAGAATATCACATTGTACTCCATAAATGCATAATTTTAATTTGTCAATTTTACCTCAGTAAAGCTGGGGAAAAAAAATTTTTAATATGAGTTAAAATATTTTAAATGAAATTAAAATAAATGTTTTTCTCACATATTTGAAATGTTCTGAATTTGAAATATCATTATAAACTCATAATTTTTTTCTACTTTGGAAAACACAAATTTCCTAGTTCTTCCCACTAAAGAGACCTAGAAGCAATGACAATCACATAGCTCTGAGCATTCCTAGCAACTAGATTGTGGATTATAAATGCACTTGCCTACAAAAAGGATTCAGAGTCTTCAGAGGAATAGCTCACTCTAAGTGTGGATCTGGAATTATATAATATGAACATTTTGCTCTGCCCAAACGATCCAGAACAAAGAGTCATTTCCAAAAGTCACACAAGCCCGCATAAATTTATGCCTACTGACCAAAGTTTAAATGATTTGAATATAATAATGAATGTAATCATTTAAAATATATTGAATATTTTACTCTCTTTTTTATCATCATTATAAGTAAATAATGATATAAAAGAAAGTAAATAATGATGATAAAAAAGAATGTAAAAAGTGAAACATTAACTAATAGCATTTTAAAATTCCTACTTCTAAAAATCAATTAGAAGGATGAAATTAAGGGTTCATCCTTACTTTATTAAGAATATTTCAGACTAGAAAAAAGTCTTTTTTACAGAATAGTGTAGATGAAATTATAGCATTCTTAAAATCACATTTTATTACCTCAAATAAAATGATTGATTTAGTCATTTTCTATAGATGAAATCTTAGATGACAGGAACTTTACAATGAAGAGATCAAGTTAATGCTACTCTAAGCCCACTAAATATTCTTAGCAGCACAAAAATTTGGACAATCTATGCTTCCTATATTGTGGATTCTTACAAAAATTTTTGAAGGAATTATAATGAAGGAAATGGTGCATGCCTGGCTTAACTAGAATGGACATGCCAAAAGCAACACTACAGTAACCAGTACCCAGGAATTTATACCCCACATAATTCTACAATCATAAGGGTTTTTTTTGCAAATCCCATAAATAACTGAAGATGCTTTCTCTCATAACTGTCAGTTAGCTGCAGGATAAACAGCTCTCCCTGGAAGTTTTAGCCAAACAGAAGAAAGGAAATAAAAAAGAAAAGAATGATCTTATAAGGGTACATGTGGCTCTTTCCAAATGTAGAATATAAACGTCTTAACACAATAACTAAGAAAATGACATGAAGGCTATGTTAACCAATTTGATGAAAATATTTCAAATTGATATAAAAACAGCACACTGTACCCCATGACAGTATTAATGTACACAGCTATGATTTAGTTAAAAAATGATTTTAAGAATGATAAAAAAAGAAAAGAATGCAAAGCATAAAATATGAAACTGAAAAACAATAGAGAAAATCAAAAACAAAAGCAAGAATGATCAAGAAAAAAAGAGAGCAAATGCAAGGTACCAGTGTCAAGAATGAAAAAGAAAATGTAAAGAGAAATTCTATAGACATTACAAGAGTAAGAAAGTAATTATCAACGTTTGCCTTCTTGAAAAACTCAACGAACTTTGTATAATAATTGTGTGAAGATGCTGGAAAAGGAATGCAGATGGACTGGAATTAATTGCTTCTGCTTTTCTGAAGCTTCATGACCTCCCAAGAAATCTGAATTTTTTGACTACATAATTTTCTTCCTTTCTTCAGAAAAAACAAAAACAAAAAACTAGGGAGTCCCAAAGGAATACCCAAAATGAGCCAAATCGAGATATAAGGAAAACTTTTAGTGCCAACAACCAAGGATAAATAAAATATAAAGTTGAACCCTTAGCTTGCCTTGGAGACATGTACTGGAAAAAACTACAGAAAACATCAAACAATGACAGAGGGGGAAATCCCAATGTTTTTTAAGAGTGCAATAAGATTATTCCATTTAGTGAATATGACAGACATATTCACTATGTATCTCTAAACATATTGGTATGCCTTTGTCTTTTCCAGAGAATATTAATAAATCAGATTATAAATTCTCTCAAATCTAGAGATCTTATTATGATTTGCTTACAAAGATTAACAAACCCTTACGTAAACTAGCCTAGAGAAAAAAACCTCCAAAAAAGCAAAATGAAAATGCCTTTAAAATACGAGTTCTTTAAGAACTTGCAGGAGATGAAATTCATAGGAAGAAAAAGAGCCTTGAGCTTAACTATGAATCATAGTAATGGGTTTCTAGCAGCTAGTTTACAATATAAAAAGCAAATAAATGCCAGTTTCTATCAGGCTAGCAAATAGTTTGTCCTTTTTATTAAGTAGAACTTTAGTTCTTTTAAACAAAAACTTAATAATAGACAAAAACACAGAGAAGTTTCCTAAGGATAAGTTCAGGTCCTATTAAGGTGCTTATATATGACAGTTTCCAATTACCTACCTCTAGTTTTCCCTGTAACTGTAAAGGACTGGAAGTCATTTTTTAAGTTGATATTGGTGTATATGATCTAGCAATTGCAAAGAGATACTGTTATATTAAATGATGGATGTGTATTATCTATTTATCAGGGGAATTGATGCAATTTTATTAGAATGGCAAATGCATTGAAGATATCAATTTCCTTGGACTTATTGATAATATTTTTTAAAGTTCAAGCTATATGCTCAAGTAATTCGACATGTGTTTGTATATTTTTAAATGTGTGTGTATATGTATATATATACCATGTAGGTTATATTTATTATTAAATATATAAAACTCTAAATCTCAGTTCAGAAAAAGGTTAATCTTCAGTACAATTTTTGTTATGCTCTTAAATAATTTTTTAAAGTTTTATTTTCTTTTTATTGTGGTAAACATGCATAACAAACCATTTTATTTTAAAATATTTAATTGACAAATAAAATAATATATATTCAAAGTGTATAATGATGATTTGATATATGTATACATTGTGTTATTATTACCATGAATTACCTAAAACATCTTTCATTTCCCATACTTACTATTTTGTGGGGGAGGGGGGATTTAGGACATTTAAAATCTACTCTTCTCATATTTCAAGTAGCAAATACAGTATTATTAACTGCAGTCACCATGATGTATATGAGATTCCCAGAACTTATTCATTTTATTTCTAAGAGTTTGTACCCTTTGACCAACATTTCTCCTTTTCCCTCTGCTCCCTTCCCCTAAACACCACCCTTCTCCTCTCTGATTCCAGGAGGTCAGATTTTTAGATTCCACATACAAGATCACGCAGTATTTGTCGTTCTGTGTCTGACTTCATTTCACTTAGCACAGTGTCCTCCAGGCTCACCCATGCTGTCACAAATGGCAGGATTTCCTTCTTTTTTATAGCTGATTAATATATTCCACTATGTGTTTGTGTATGTGTTTATGTTTTCCAAAAGAAGGCCTATAAGTGGCCAACAGCTATATGAAAAGGTGCTCACTATCACTAATTATCAAGGGAATACAAATAAAATGCACAATGAGACATCACTTTACACCTGTTAGAACGCCTATTCTCAAAATGTTGGTGAGGGCATGGAGAAAATGGAACTGTTGTGCACTGTTGGTGGCAATGTGGATTGGTACAGCCATTGTGGAAAACAATATGAAGCTTCTTCAACAATTAAAAATAAAACTGCTATATGGTATGCAACCACACTTCTGGGTATAGAGCCAAAGGAAATGAAATCAGCATTGAAGAGATTTATGCACTCTCATGCTCACTGCAGCATTGTTCACGATAGGCAAGGAAGGTATGGACACAACCTAAATATCCATTGGTGGAATAATGGATAACTTAAATCATTTTTAATAACTCTTCCCTTCTGAAAAAACATTATTGTTTGTTTCTAATACTTATTTGTACTTGCTATTATGTTTATCTTAAATATTTTGCCTCTTCAAAACCAAGTAGTCATTCCTAGCTTTGGGCATCTGTGGTGTATGATAATATATTGATGTAATGACCACTTTCCTCTGAAAAACATTTTTGATACTGTCTTTCCCACTGTAAGCTTCAAATTCAGAATATTAAAACCCTTAAAATGGCTCGGCACCCATAGCACAGTGATTAGGGGACCAGCCACATGCACCAGGGCTCATGGGTTTGAACCTGACCCGGGTCTACTAAACAACAATGACAGCAACAACAAAAAAAAATAGCCAGGCATTGTGGTGGCTGCCTGTAGTCCCAGCTACTAGGGAGACTGAGGAAAAAGAGAATCACTTAAGGCAAGGTTTGAGGTTGCTGTGAGCTATGAGACCACAGCATTTTACCAAGAGTGACATAGTGATTGTCTCAAAAAAAAAAAAACCCTTAAAATGTCTTTTTCTCTCAATTCTTGGTACTTCTTAAATAGCCCAGTTGGTTTATTATTGTATCTTATAAAGCATGGAAATAATTAAAAAATGATATTTTTCTCACACTATTATTTCACCATGAAAGCTAACAAAAATAAATGACCCAGGACCCAGGATAAGGAGAGTCCTCTCCTTTCTTATTCAGAAATTACAATTCCTAAATTCCTCAATTGTATAAAACCCGTCTTAGTATAGATAAAGGAAAAACTATTCTGGGTGGTGCCTATCTCTATCGCAAGGTCCCCATGGGACCTAAGCATGCCTGTTGACCCTGTTAATCTGTGTGTGTTTGCATGTGGTGGTCATAGAAGCCTCACCAGAGAGTGTTCTGACCTCACCGCTCAAGCTGTGACTCCCTAATAAAGACTAAGCCTCATTACTCCAAAACAACACTCAACACTTCTTAGCCAACCTTATTACCACTTATAAAACTCTTCTTTGATGATTCCCATGTAATGGTTAAATGCTGCCCCAATCTAAGGCCAGCTACATCACTTTCCTTTTCTAGTAAAGATTAATTCCATGACTATCGAACAGGTATCCACCCATATGCCCTATTCTGACTTGACTAACATTTCCCTAGAAAACTCAATATATTACTTGTTGATGACTCATGTCTCTAAAATAGTTAACATATATTTTGTGCTTGCTTCTCTGTGAGAAGCTACCTTATTTAAAGTTTTAAGTTAACATGCCTTAGAAGTCATTTGAGATTGCAGCCTTGTTGCAGGTTGAGTTCCCCAGAAGTAGAATCTAAGAGATATTAGTTTGTGAAAGGCATTTACTGGAGTGTAGTACACCTGGGTTCAACACCTCTGAAAGGGACGGGGAAAAGGCAAGATTGAGGAAAGGATAAGACTGGACTGTGATACAGCCTAACCAAGATCTCAGGCAACCCTGTGTAGAGCTCTGAAGCGACGATGGCTTTGCAGGATTGTTCCCCATTACAGCAAGAAAGTCAGGCATTTTACTCACCCACTGGATGTAGACTTCCCCTGAAAAGAGAGCAGGACCTTGGACACAACAACTGGAGAGAGCAATTTCCAGGAGGGGCTGGAGGCTGAAGGACTAGGTCCTTCAGTTCTGAAGGAAAATGCAAGTGCCATGTCAAAATTTCTCCTCCAGGACTTCCTTAAGACACACCAATTAAACATGAGAAGAAAGAAAAGATATTATCAGAGGCAGTCCAACATACAAAGGAAATCTTAGTTATGGATTAAAGCCCACACTTCAGCAGCTAAAGGAGTTACTCCATAATAAATACTATGCACAAAGCTCCCTTATGGTGCCTAAGTTTCTGTGTCACCTGGACTGGGCTACAAGGTGCCCAGCTATACGCCTAAACATTATTCCCCAGTGTGTCTGTGAGGGTGTTTCTGGATGGAATTAACATTTTAATCCATGGATTAAGTAAAGCAGATTACCCTCCCCATTGTAGGTAGGTACTAACCAGCTGTTTGAAGCCTTGAAAAGAACAAAAGGCCAAGCCCTCTCTGCCTGATAGTTGTCAAGCTGAGGTATCAGTCTTCCGCCTTTGAATTTGGAATAGAATCTCCACAATCAACTCTCTTTATTCTCATGTCTTTGCAGATCTTGGGACTTCTAAACTTCAATAATCATATAATCCAGTTTCTCCTACATTTTAGAGCTACATAGGAAAAATACACATAGACACATATACACTACTGGTTCTATTTACCTGGAGACCTCTGACTAATACAATGCCTTACTGATTTTGTTACTCTTGGTGCTATAAAAAAGTTCCCCTTCTCATTTCATGAATTCAGAAGTACTTATTCAAATATGACAATCATCTCTAAGGAAAGAAAAGCTATCTCAGCACTGTCTCATTCACACTGAGGGAATGGGTGCCACAAGGACACCCAAGTATGTGCCCAGCACTTTGGCCCTTATGCTACATAAAGTGCCCACAATCGCACAGGCAAACTGGGCCAAACTTTCAAAAATACCAGCGAAGAAATTTCCCTGAGATACCTACTATGTAACCAAATCTTGCCTTTTCTATAATTATCATAAACTAGAAAAAAACTATAAAGGTAGAACAGAATTTACAACCCCACTTAAGGATAATTTGAGAATTAGCAAATGGATTTCATGTTATTTGCCCAAATCATAAAGCCTTAAGTAGGTGTTAGCAATAACCTTTAAGTGTTCTGGTTAGATTGAGAATTTTGCCTGCTGAAAGTCTAACTCCCATGAGAGCAGGAGGGACAGCAGTGTACAGTTGTCTACTCTATTACGCTCTTTACAGGTGAAATGCTTAAGAGGCTACATAAATTTCTTCCTTTAAATCAGAACCTTCATTTGGTTCTTCATTGGTCTATCAGCCAAAAGGTAAAATGAATTAATAATATCTCTATTTTTTATCTTGAAAAAATGTCAAAATTCTAAAGAAATTTGCATGAACAGTTTAAAGGAAGTCCTACACACCTTTCACCTACACGCACTAATTGTTGACATTATGCCCATTTGCTTCATATCTCTCTCCTTTTTATATACGTGGATATACATGTTACTAATGCTGAATTATTTCAAAGTTTGTTGCAGGCATTGTAACCCTTTATTCCTAAGTATTCCAGTGTCTTTCACCTCTAAGAACAGAAATATTGTCTTCCATAACCAACATACAGTCATCAAATTCAGAAAATCCAGTTTTGACATAATATCATGATACAATGGACAGTTGGTATTTTGGTATTCAAATTCACCAATTTTTCCCTAAATAACACTTTTTTTTTTTTTTGCAGTTTTTGGCTGGGGCTGGATTTGAACCCACCACCTCTGGTATATAGGGCTGGTGCCCTACTCCTTTGAGCCACAGATGCTGCCCCCTAAATAACCTTTATATGATCCAATCCAGGGTCACCCAGGGCAATTAGTTATCCTCTCTCTTTAGTTTCTTTTATTAACCTCTAACACTTTCTCACCTTTCTTTACTTTTATAGCATTGATATTTTTAAATAGTATAGGCTGTTTTCTAGAATCCTACTATATATGGACTTTTGCAGTATTTCTTCATCATTTCACTTTGTATGTTTTGCAGGGACACCAAATAACTGATATTGTGCCCTTCTTAATGCAACTGGATGTCAAGAGGCACATGACACATTAATTCACATTCATATTAATCTGTGTTAATATCACAGTACTAGTGATATTAACTTCAATCTTTGGTTCAGAGGACTTCCACAAGGTTTCTCCATGTAAAATCATCAATATTTTCTTTGTAATTGGTAAGTGATCCATGGGAAATTCTCTGAGATGATGAATGTAGTTGTCTGTTTTCCATCAAACTTTCACATAATAGTTTGAGCATTTATTATAGTAATGATTCTTGCCATAGTCAATTATCACTCTAGTAGTTCTATAATACCAGATTTTTCCAACTCTATATTTCCTTCTACATTTATTATATAATATTTTATGATAATAAAGAGTTTTTTCTCCTCTCCCATTTGTTTATTTAGCTTCAGTAGAAACCCATAGATTCTTATTTCATTCAATGGGTTATCATCTATTACTGTTAAATTTGTGTTAATGATTAGATTGCCAAGATCCCTGTGAGCTGGTTCTTGTGGCCTTTCTATGTTACCCTTTTTTTAAAGAATTTTCTTACTTTTAGATACAACAAAGTGTTTCTGTCTCATATGGACTAGTCCTATCCCATCCCTGAAGTCAGCCATATCGCTAAGCTATTCAGAAACCATTACATGATTTGTTTAAATCTATCCACAGTGTTTATTCTCTACAGTTATGTCAATAAATTGTGTCTCTTTTTCGCATGCAATTAGATGATCCTTCCAGGCTGACCATGTGAAAATATGACCTATACTTGAACAAAATAATCCTGGCTTTCTAAGGATTCATCCTGCCCTAGTTCCTTTTAGTGGAGAATAGTATTTCAAAACCAAGATCTGGGTAATAGCTGTATACTTACGTATATATAAGTCATACAGCAAATAAAGCTAAGAAATATATACTTTATTACAAATACGGTATTTTTTAAATCATGATTGAGAAATACGTATATATATACAAATTCTTATGTCGCAAATTCCAATCTATCATCATACTACAATATTCTTTCCTATCTTCCTCAATTTCATATTTGTATCTCCCTTCTGCCCCAAAGAGAACCCTGGCTCCCAACAATAAGATTACATTTACTTAATTTCTTAATCCTACTATACATAAAAAAATGGTTTCAAAATTTCCACATTCATAAACGAAACACAAAAGAAACTATTAAGGAGTGGTCAACTTTTTTGATTTTTCTGGCAATTTTTTTGTCTTTAAGGATATATACAGAGTGGCCATAAAGTTCATGTGCAATTTTAATTTACACACTACTTTAAATTGCACACAAACTTCATGGTCACCCTGTATAATCAAAGTACTGTGTTTAAAAGTTATAAACCAATGGTATTTTAACTATTATAAATAGTTATATTTATAAGAGAAGGAATCTTACAATGAATCTTACCCTAAATTTCTACCTTAGCCTATTGATGTTGTAATCTACATCACAAAATGCCCAAAACTCTCACCTCTTTGCTGACCAATGTTACCTTGTTACTTTCTGATCTTTCCAGTGTCAAAACCTACTGTCATATATAGTCAGACATAAGAGGTACAAGATGCATTTCTTTTTTTTTTCTTATAGCATAACTGTGTACATTAATGCAATCATGGGGTACAGTGTGCTGTTTTCATATACATTTTGAAATACTCTCATCAAACTGGTTAACATAACCTTCATGTCATTTTCTTAGTTATTGAATTAAGACATTCATACTCTGCTTTTAGAAAGATTCACTTGTACCCTTGTAAGATAAATCATAGAGGT
>CAUYQV010069618.1:0-11933 GCA_963574575.1 Galagoides demidoff
TCCCAGCTACTTGGGAGGCAGAGGCAGGAGACTCGCTTGAGCCCAGGAGTTGGAGGTTGCTATGAGCTGTGATGCCATGGCACTCTACCCAGGGGGATAGCTTGAGGCTCTGTCTCAAAAAAAAAAAAAAAAAAAAAAAAAACTCCTTACATAAAAGTAAAGATAATGTTACGAGTTCTCTGAAAAAATGATGCAAGTCATAATACACCGGGATGAAATCTTTTTAAGAGCTGACAAAAATCTTATACCCACCAAAAGTATCTTTGAAAAATGAAGAGAGGCTCAGCGCCTGTGGCTCAATCGGCTAAGGCGCCAGCCACATACACCTAAGGTGGCGGGTTTGAATCCCCAGCCTGGGCCCGCCAAACAACAATGATGGCTGCAACCAAGAAATGGCCGGGCGTCGTGGCGGGCACCTGTGGTCCCAGCTACTTGGGAGGTGGAAGCAGGAGACCTGCTTGAGCCCAGGAGTTGGAGGTTGCTGTGAGCTGTGATGCCGTGGCACTCTACCCAGGGGGATAGCTTGAGGCTCCGGCTCAAAAAAAAGAAAAATGAAGAGAAAATACTTCCTTTTGATGAAAAAGCTTCAGGAATGCATTGACAACATACTTTCACTATACAAATTGTTAAAGGAAGCTCTTTCATTAGAAATATAGAAATTTGTATCTACCTAAAGAACTTAAAAGCTCTGAAAGAGATAAATATGTGGGTGAATATAAGTGACATTTTTTCCTCATCTCTTAATTTCTTTAAGCAATAATAGACTTTAAATAAAAATAATAATATATTATGGAATTTATAATATGTGGAAGTAAAATATAGCCTTCAGTTGTACAAATGATGAGAGCAAAGAATATATGTCGTAGGGCACATGTTATGTGTCAGGTGGTATAATATTATTTGAAGGTAGACTATGATAAGTTAAATACACATCGCAGCTCAGCACCTGTAACTGAAGCGGCTAAAGCACCAGCCACATACACCAGAGCTGGTGGGTTCTAGCCTGGGCCCACCAAACAATGACAACTACAACCAAAAAATAGCCGGTTTTGTGGCAGGCACCTGTAGTCCTAGCTACTTGGGAGGCTGAGGCAAGAGAATCACTTAAGCCCAGGATTTGGAGGTTGCTGTGAGCTGTGATGCCACAGCACTCTACCCAGGCTGATAGCTTGAGGTTCTGTGTCAAAAAAAAAAAAAAAAATACAGACCATACTTTTCTGATCAGTTGCGGAAAAACAAAACAAAAACAAAGGGTGTAACCAAAAGACCAATAATGAACTTACTCCAGAAGAAGACAGGAGAAGAGGAAAAGGAACAAAGAACAGATGGAACAGTTAGAAAGTAACTAATGAGATGGTAGATTTAAACTCAGTAGTATTCATAATTATTTTAAATATAACATATAATTATCTAACACCAGAATTAATAGCCAGTGATTGTCAGATTGGTTAAGAATTTCAATACCCAGTTAAATGCTGTGTGTAAGAAACTTCTTGCAATTGTAATATACAAATAGGTTTAAAAGTAAAAAAGATTGTTATTTCCCATACAAATACTAACCAAAAGTTGGAGTGGCTATATTAAAAGCAGACAAAGTAAGCTTTAGAACAGGAAAATTACCAGGGATACAAAAGAGGCAGTTCATAATGATAAAAGAGTTAGTTTATGAAGAAGGTATATTGCTCTTAAATGTGCGTATGACTCAAAACAGAACTCAAAATATATAAAGCAAACTTGTCAGAACTGAAAGAAAAAATAGATGAATCCACAATTAGCATTGGGGATTTCTACACCCCTCTCTCAGTAATTGCTGGAGCAAATAGACAAAATCAGTAGGAATTAGAAAACATAAACTGTATTAACCTAACCTAATTGCCGTTTATAGAACACTCTATCTAATAGCTGGAGTGCACATTTGTTAAGGGGCATTTGAAGCATCCATCATACTGGTTTTAGTATAGCCCTCTAAGTAAGAATGATTTTTTTTATTTTCCGAGATTGTTTAAAAAAAGAGAGAGAGAGAATATGAGAGACCACATATGGCCTACAAATCCTGAAATATTTTGTATCTGGCCCTTTCTGACAAACAGAAAAAGTTACCTACTCCTGTCATAGACATTAGGTTAAGTAAAAGAAGTCTTACACGAAAGATTATATGCTATCCTATGTGAAACTACAAAAGACAAATTTAGTTTGTAGTGATGGAAAGCAAATCAGTGGTTGACTAGAAGTTAAGGGGGTAGACAAGAAAGGGACCAAAGGGAACCTTTGGGGCCATGGTGGTTGCATTTGTCAGAAAAGCAATCATAAGAGTAACTCTTGCCAGTTGAAGATAAAATTATCCATTTTAATAGGAAAATTTGAAAACATTTCTGGTGTTCTAGAATTACCATCCACAAGTACTTATGCTAAAACAATATCAAATCCCATTGAAATGGACAGAGTTATATCAGTAGTTAGATATCATTTTATCCACAGACAACACACCAACATAATTTGCCTTATTTATCTCAAATAATGGCTGTCTCCTGGCTAATTGCAGCTCTTTTATTGCTGTTACCTCTGCTACACTTCGACTGTGCTCAGAGAGAAGGTACCTGAGACTCTATGTAATAAAGCCTTTAATGCACACACACACAAACTTCAGACAGAATAGTGAACGATGGAAGACACCATTGAAGACCGTCCAGTTGAGGCATGAGATTGTTGCTGATAGAAACTAGCTAACTGCAGTAGCTATACAGGTTCAAAGGGAGCCACGTGAGGGCTCTCTTTCCCAGCGCTGAGCTGTTTGTGAAGCAGAGAAATTCAAATTGATCTCTGTGATGTGAGAAAATACCTCATAAGCTGAAGTATAGGAGTTGCATGAAGCTTTTTATAAAGGTGAATTTTTATAACCTGAAAATGAATGGGTATATCTTAGCCAGCGATCTTAAGGGGATAATATTTTATATTGATGTATCAAACAGAATCATTAAACTTCTTTTAAATTGGTCTTTATCAATATGAGGGTCAAAGTGTATTTTGGAAATAATATGGGAGTTTTAAAATTAATTCTGTAAAATGACAAGTGGGCTCATTTTTATATTTGTTGGGACGGTAAGGGGAATAATTGTCATTTTACTAGCATATCTACTTCTGACTGGTTATTCTACAACTGGAATTTTACAAAGTTGTTTTTAGTTTTACTTTGATCTGAAAAACCAAAGGAATTTGTCATGGCCATTGGTGGAATTTTATAAAACGAATTAAATTTTGGGTACTTCCCCAGAATAAGTTAGAATAATAATTTGGTGTTCCTTATGAATTAACTTAAATTTGACTTCTGCTATTATACCTGGAGGGTTGATCAAGTTCTATTACACTTAAAACTGAAAACAATTTAGTAATCTGTAAAACTCCTTTAAGGCACAGGGATGCGTGTTTTAACTAATATAAAATGTGTTTTGTTTCTTTGTAGAGAATTCACTATTGAAACTGAAGGGAAAACATTTCAGTTAACAAAAGACATGGTCAGTGTGAAGAGATTCCAGAAAACACTACATGGTAAATTTGTAAAAATAACAAAGTTATTACTCATTAATATTTTTTTTTTTTTAGAGACAGTCTCATTTTGTCACCTTTGATAGAGTGCTGTGGCATCACAGCTTGCAGCATCCTCCAGCTCTTGGGCTTAAACAATTCTCTTGCCTCAGTCTCCCAACTAGCTGGGACCACAGGTGCCCACCACAACCCCCGGCTATTTTTTGTTGTTGTAGTTTGGCTGGGGCTGGATTCGAACATGCCACCCTTGGAATATGGGGCCGGTGGCCTACTCATTGAGCCACACGCGCTGCCCAATCAATTAAAGCTCTTTAAAAATGTTTTTAAAACATTTTTGTTGTATAACCCTTTGACAGAAAAGCGAAAAAGAAAAAAATTCCTAATGCTGCAGCCTAAATTTCGTGAATATATCTAAGACATTCGCTTGGGCCTGTTTTTCTTTTTAAATGTAATTCTCCCGAAAAATAGTATGTACTATCACCTTTATATTTCCTGTGGTCTGAGGTGCATGTGAAGAATATTTCTTTGATTAAAATCTTTTTTTGTTTGTTTGCTTTAAGGAAAAGAATTTTTATTTCTTAAGCAAAAGAGAGAACTCACCCCTTGTCTTTTTTGGCAAGATAGCTTGTTAAAATCTCACTGGAGCTGGGTGTGGGCCCCTATGCTGGCCCCCAGACCTGCTTTAAAAGAAGAAAAAAGGTCGTTTAGATCAGTGATCTTTTATGCTTTTTAAAAACTAGAGTTTTTTTTTTTTAATAGAACAAATTCTAAGAATGGAGCAGTATTTTGGAATACAAATGAAGTATGCTGATGGCTACTTGGGGATGGATTGAAGCTCTTGGAAGTAGAGTAGTGGGTGTTGGAGAAACTGCTGCCAGTAGAGAGTGCAGCCTTCCTTTTCCCTCTGGCCTTGGCCTGCCGTGTGGCCAGGCTTCAGTGAGCAGTGGCAGGAGTATGCAGGGGCTTGTGGTCATCATGCCAGCAGCTGGTTCAGAGCTGTACTTCGCCATTATTCATTATGCCATGTCAAGATGGGTTGAGAATGCTTTGATTATATTGCTAAAATTTTCTTTGTCCCAGATGAAAAAGATACAGCCTCTGTTTTCCCTCACATATATGAGTTTTAGATTCTAATTATCTTATTTTCCATAAACATAAACTCTCTGAAGTTATGGTCGGTTACCTTAGACCTAGACAGTGCTTAGTAGTGCTTTCTTTTCAAATAATAGGCAATAAGTATCAATACATTTTCTGTGTATACCACAGGTATTGTCTCATCCATTGGAGGAGCCATGGGGCCCTGGCAAGGTGTCTTTGATGTCACTGAGCAGACTTTCCTAAGGGTCTCCTGACCCTGGAACTTTGGGGACATAGTACCAGTAACTTGCCTCTGAATAAGTTCTCATTAAGATAATAACAAGCTCAAAAAGTAAAACAAACACAAAGGATGTGGTACTTGTTACATGTAGGAATTGCTTTTGTTAATTTTGCCAGCTATATAGATGTTTAATTTTAAGAAAATTTTATTAAAAGCTTAAAAAGTTGTATGCTTTTTGGATAGGCAAGAAAGATAATAAAGAGGGTGTAGTTACTGTTTGTAGCTTACCAAGTAGGAAAGAAATTCTCTAGTAAGTGGTTTCACTTTTACACTATATAAACAAAGGATTAAATTTGGTGAAAATTTCTTTCACTCTAACTCTGTCTTCAAAGGTGTTTCCTATCAACAAATAGCCTTCCTGCATGTTCTGATTTCTTTGTCCTGATGTAGAGATCAGAATCCAGGGGCGCAGTATTTCACATCTGCATTCCCAGCACTTTAGGAGGTTGAAGTCAGATGATTGCTTGAGCCTGGGAGTTGAAGGCTGCAGTGAGCTATGATCAAGCCACTGTACTCCAGCCAGGGTGATACTGCAAGACCCTATCTCTTAAAATCCATGTGGAATAAAGAGATTTTTAGGGCAAGCATTGTTTAGGAAGGATCTAAAATGTATTATGTGGTATTTGAGAGAATGGTATTGAATTTCTTTCTCTTTTGCAGTGGAAGAAGTTGTTCCGAATGTAATTGAACCCTCCTTTGGCCTGGGCAGAATCATGTATACAGTATTTGAACATACATTCCGTGTACGGGAAGGAGATGAACAGAGAACGGTAAGTTGTCCTGTATGGTGTGCTATTCTCTTGGGCCAAAAATTTATTGAAATAAATTAGTAAGATTCTGGAATGATTGATTGGTTATTATTTTCTGTGACATATTAGTGGTGTTACTCATCTTCACTTAATTATTACAAACCACTTCATATGTCATCTTATTTATGCTTTACGATGTGTAGGTTATTCTAGAACAGTGGTTCTCAACCTTCCTAATGCCGTGGCCCTTTTTGATATAGTTCCTGTGTGTCTCTGTTCTAGAAGATACTGTTTCAGTTGCCTGGTGCTATTTTGACACCAAATGTATAACTCTGGGTAACAATCTATATTGCATCAATGGAAGAAATAGTACTTTCTATGTATACTCTTGTTTTCAGAAAATTGGGAAGCATGAGATGACTCATAGAATACACCAAGCTTTATCTATACTCAGGTAAAGCATTAAAGGGAAGCCTTGATAACTGCATAAAATTGTCTGGGGTACTTTTGGGTGAAGATATAAATTACTAGTTCTATTCCCAGGATGTTGATTCATTAGTTCTGAGACTCAGAGATGTGTGCGTGTGTGTGTTTAAATAAGAACCACAGTGATTCCACTGTGGGAGCTTCACAGATCAGAAATTGGGCGGTCATGTCTGGTGTACAGCCCTTCCTAGCATTCAAGCATTGCTGAAGAGAGACGTTTACAAGAGAGAAGTCTTCATCAACTCCCACACTTTTTCTTTGGCTCTTCTGCCTCTAAGTCACTGCTTTCTTTGTCTTCTACTTTTTCTCCTTATTCTGCCTTACTTCACCACCTCACCTCATCTCTGCCTGCAGAAATTATGTGCCTTTAATTTATAGATACAGATTTCCAGGAAAACCAGTCAGAAGAGTGGCTAGAAAGGAAAGGTGGTATATGTCAAATTCATCGAAAGAAACAGCCTTGGGCTGGGCAGGCAGCTCACACCCGTAATCCCGTAATCCTAGTGCTTTGTTAGGCCGAGGTGGGAAAGTTCCAGACCAGCCTGAGCAACATAGCCTGTCTCTATTAAAGAAAAAAAAGAAATTAACCAGGTGTGGTGGTGCAGTCTTGTAGTCTCAGCTACTCAGGAAGCTAAGGCAGGAAGGAGGCTCAAGCCCAGGAGTTTGAGGTTACCATGAGGTATGATGATGCCACTGCAGCTCCTCTCCAGGCAACAGAGCAAGACCCTATCTCACAAAAACAAAACAAAAAAAGAAACAGTCTCATCTCTTTGACCATTCTAAAGCTTGAGTATACATAATATTAGACATAGCTCTGTGGTTCTTTCTAGGACTTTTAATCTTGAATGAACTGGTGAGTTCTTGGTGCCAGAATTTTAAAAGATCTGATACATTGTTGTAATACATAGCTAATAAAGTTTATATAATACATATATATATATATATATATATATATATATATATTTTGCAGTTTTGGCCGGGCTTAAACCTGCCACCTCCGGTATAGGGGGCCAACGCCCTACTCATTGAGCCACAGGCGCCGCCCAATAAAGTTAATATTTAATCTGTGTAATCCGTGCTCTAAAGTTAATATTTAATCTGTGCTCCAAAGTTGCATTTTCATTTCCTGATATTGAGGGAACAGCTCATTATTCATCTAACAGACTGTAAGAACCTGGGGTAGGCCCCAGCTGTGGAAATGTAAGGGAATGATAGTGTACAGGACTGCACATACTCTTTTTGGATGTTAAATTTGCCTCAAACCTTTTCTGCTTACTTTTCTAATAAAAAGATTTTTTTAGCTTAGCTGTTCCTTTGAATCTAACAATATTGATATAACTAGAGCTTTAATAGAAATCCCATAAGGGCTAAACAAGAATAAATTAGTCACAGTGTTTTATGAACTTCTATCATGAAGAGAAATTTGATTAGGCTGTGGGAAGCCGAAAGTATTTCTAAATTATTAGCACCTACTCTCTCAATCCATTTGCCTATTAAAACATTGCTAGTAAAATTTGAAAAAAGCATTTACCTATAAATGCAAGTCCCTACTTCTCTCTCAAGTTAAATAAAATTATCACAAGATGGAGAAGGAGAGTAGAATTCTCAACTTCTGGTGATGTGGGCAGCTGTATTGATGGAGTATGAGGTTTCCTTATAATGGGATATTTTTCATTGCTCGGTATTAAAGGTTAATTGAACTTTGAGGTGGGAGCTAAACTGGAATCTTGTGTCATTCATTACATTTATGGGACAAACTTTTTACATATTTTTGCCTTAAGGGAACCTTTTATACAAGTATTATTTAAGAACTACCTTCAGCTCTCATTTCCAACTCCAGATGGCAGACTGATTTCCCTTCCACAAAATGTCTTTGCTTTCTTTGATTGCTGAGTTATTCAGAAAGCTATTATAGGAGGAGCAGTTTAGGAACGCTAGACTTTTTTAGTGCATAGAATACAGAACATCTTTATTGGTTTTGTACCTTTTCTTTTAGACATATGTTTATGAGCTATTGAAACTTTTTTGTTTCATTTGGTTACTAAGGTTCCTAGATATTATTCTTTTAAAAAACAGAATGGGGGTTGGTGTAGTAGCTCACGCCTGTAATCCTGACACTCTGGGAGGTTGAGCCAGGTGGATTGTTTGAGCTCAGGAGTTGGAGACCAGCCTGAGCAAGAGGGAGACCCTGTCTCTACTAAAAATAGAAAAAAATAGCTGGGCTTTGTGGTGGGCACCTGTAGTCCCAGCTATTTGAGAAGCTGAGACAGATTGCTTGAGCTCAAGAGTTTGACACAGCTGTGAGCTGTGATGCCACAGTATGCCACCCAGGGTGACAGAGTGAGACTCTGTTTCACATACACACAAAAGGACAGAATGGGATTTGGGTTTTTGGCACTACGAATTGTTAATTGCTGATTTAGGGGGAAGTTCTTTAGGTGTTCCTCGCAAAAAAAGTAAGGCTTTTATGTGGGACCAAAACATTATTACCATATATCTATAGTAGCTTTCAGAATGCTTTCATATCATAGGACTTTTTTTTATATAACTTTTTTTTTTAATTGTTGGGGATTCATTGAGGGTACAGAGAACCAAGTTACACTGATTGCATTTGTTAGGTAAAGTCCGTCTTATAATTATGTCCTGCCTCCAAGAGGTGTGTCACGTACTATGACCTCGCACCCCCCTCCCTCCTTCCCTCTCTCTGCTCCCCCATTCCTCTGTTCCCACTCTCCACCATGTACTGGGTCAGGACTTTTTTATAACAGACTTAAGGAGTAAGCAGAGCAGGTGGTGGAAACCTACTTTTTAGATGATAAACTAAGGTTCAGAGAGAATTCACAGAGATGATCCAAACTCAGAGCTGAAACTAGGTGTTTCTAATTCTGGTTCTCTTGTTCTCTTTTGTCATACTGCTTTTCATATCATGTTTCTGACATTTTGATAGTGAAATTACACCTGCCACAACGCCCAGGCATATCCACTGAACATTAACATCTTAGTTTGAGATATTAACATTTCAGTATTTATAAATTAATATATTGATTTCTTCTTTTTAAACCATCTAGTTCTTCAGTTTCCCTGCTATAGTCGCTCCATTCAAATGTTCCGTCCTCCCTCTGAGCCAAAACCAGGAGTTCATGCCATTTGTCAAGGAATTATGTAAGCAAATCCAATTGGGTAATCTCCATGGGAACACTGTCAAGTAGACTGAATTTTAGGAAATGTATCATTGATTTCAATAAAAATATAGATTGAATAAAGAATAAATCTAAGTGATTTTAGCCTCTGCTCTTATTTGTAGGAGAGGAGTATGCTTGCTCAGGATGTTAATCATAGTATTTGAATGAGTTAAGGTAGGACCCAAGAGTCGGGTTTAAAAATCTGTGCCTATTATTTTGACCTTGGTGCTTACTTCATCAAGGGAACCTGAGTGGGGTAAGACAACCCTGGTGGATCTTAGTCACTGTGCAGTACTGTTTTTGGTCATCTGGTGGGACCTACTTATTTCAGAGTCAGGAAATGGGTAGAGTCCATTGAGCTGCTCAGAGCCATGCAAACAGAAGTGGTGGAGTCAGAACTAACCTCCTGGCCTTGCTCTTAGTTCAGCACTCATTCCCTTGAAGCGGTAACAGATATAGGTATGAGTGAAAGTTTGGGCTTCAGTAAGGGATTTATTGAATTTTTTGAGATTTTTCTTTCTCTTGCAAGTGCAATTTTTGTTGCTCTCTTGTCTTGGTTTTTTTTATAAGTTTCCTAAGGTAGTATTCAGATGATATTAAGACTTACCCCATTATTTTATTTTTAATTCGTTTATTTTGGATAGCGGAGGCCCTGACTAGGAACAGCGTGTCCCACAAAGTAGATGATTCCTCTGGGTCAATTGGAAGACGCTATGCCAGGACTGACGAGGTCGGTGTGGCTTTTGGCATCACCATTGACTTTGATACCGTGAACAAGACCCCTCACACTGCAACACTGAGAGACAGAGACTCCATGCGGCAGATAAGAGCAGAGGTATCTGGCTTTCTCTTTGGTGTTTTTAGTCTTAGAAATGTTTGCTACTTCTTACTGATTTGAGTTGGATTTTGATGTATGTGTGCTCTCTTTCCTCCTTTTTTTTTTTCTAATTTTAATTATCTGATAGGCTTGTATCAGACTGAGTCCAGATTCCCATATCCCCTGGGTTTAATTATGGAAGTATCCATTAGCACTTCTCTGATATTTTATAGCCATTTGGATTTCTCGGGAGTCATTCTCCAGCAGCTTGCTTTTAATGGTTGCTTATTTATTGGGCAAGAGAAATAGGATCCCAAGAGGTTGTTGCCATAGTTTTATTGGCAAGCTTTTTGGGGCTTAGATGTTTTCATCTTTATATTTCTATAGAAACGTGTGTGCATATGTATAAACTTCTCTTAACCCGTTCAAAACAATGAATAGTGAGTATTTCAGTAATTTCACTGCATAGGAAGGGAATGATGGGGATGGGACAAGCACAGAAGGGGAGGAATGAATGGGAAAGGAAAGAGTAGCCGCTTCAGTTGACCACTACCTGACCAGTCTGTTAACTCTGAACAAGTATTTCTATAGAGTACCTTTTATGTGCTCAGCTTGACATAGATAATAACAGGGAAAACAAAAGTAAAAGACTGCATCTTTCCAAAGGAGTTTATAGTCTAATCCTGAAGTCATGGATTTCTGGCTTGTTTTTTTTACAAACCGTATCTGGCCACTTTAGACCCTGGCGGCATTCTCAAAATGTGGTCCCCAGACCAGCAAAGTTAGCATCACCTATGGACTTGTTAGATGGGCAAAATCTTCACCCCGGAGCTATTAAGTCACAAACTCTGGGTTGGAGAGGGGCAGGGGTAGGTAGCCCTCCAGATGATTCAGGTGCACACTCAAGTTTGAAACCACTGGCAGTGGCTGAGGAGCAGCCCGCCCCTTTCCTGTTGGCTGCTCTCACCTGACTTCTTTCACACATGGTGCTTGACTGACTCCTGCTCTCAGACGTAAACATTTAACACATATGAAGTCACTTCCAAGTGACCGAGAGATTTAGAAAAGTTAGGAAAGGCTTTGTGGCTGAACTGAGTTACCCAGAATTGCTGGTGGTCATTGTGGGTTGGAAGAAGAGCATGAACTTGGGCCTAGAATGACATTATTTGGTTCTGTGTAAGGTTTCCTGAGTTTAGGGTGAATCCTCTTTTTGAAAATCTAAACCAGTTGGTTGATACTCGGTCTTCTCTTTACTCTAGGTTTCTGAACTACCTGGTGTAGTCCGAGATCTGGCCAATGGCATCATCACGTGGGCTGATGTGGAGGCCAGGTATCCTCTCTTTGAAGGGCAAGAGACTGGAAAAAAAGAGACAATTGAAGAATGAGGACAATTTTAGCAACTTTTGACCACTTGTGGTAATAAAAAATAGCTCTCATCATGTCCACTTTCAAAAGAAAACAGCATTGTGATTGCTCCCAGGGACTCTATTTTCTCCTCAGTGGCTGCCTGATTTTATCCCAACAATTAAAACTGAAGGAATTCTGAACAAACTTGTAATCCATTGGTTTGTGCTTTTTTTTTTTTTTTTTTTTTTTTTTTAAGACAGAGCCTCAAGCTATCCCCCTGGGTAGAGTGCTGTGGCATCACAGCTCACAGCAACCTCCAACTCCTGGGCTCAAGCGAGTCTCCTGCCTCCGCCTCCCAAGTAGCTGGGACTACAGGTGCCCGCCACAATGCCCAGCCATTTCTTGGTTGCAGCCATCATTGTTGTTTGGCG
>CAUYQV010069619.1:0-13276 GCA_963574575.1 Galagoides demidoff
TTAATTCTGCTCTAATTTTGGTTATTTCTTTTCTTCTGCTGTGTTTGAGATTGGAATGTTCTTCCTTTTCCAGTTGCTTGAGATGTCCCATTAAGGTGTTAACTTCCTCTCTTTTTGTTCTCTTGAGGGAGGCTTGTAGTGCTATTAATTTCCCTCTTAGGATTGCCTTTTTACTATCCCAGAGGTTCTGGTAATTTGTGTTTTAATTATTGTTTTGTTCCTAAAATTTGGTAATTTCCTTCTTAATCTCATCTGTAACTCAGGTATCATTCAGCATAAGGTTATTTAGTTTCCATGTTTTTGTATGACTATGCAGATTACTGTTGTTATTAAGTTCAACTTTTATTCCATGATGGTCCAAGAAGATGCAAGGAATAAATTCTATTCTTTTAAATTTGCTGAGGTTAGACTTGTGACCTAAGATGTCATCAATTTTGGAGGATGTTCCATGGGCTGATGAGAAGAATGTGTATTCAGCTTTGTTAGGATGGAATGTTCTGTAGATGTCTGTTAAATCCAATTGTTGAATGCTCAAGTTTAAGCCTCAAATTTCTTTGCTTAGCTTTTATTGGAGGATCTATCCAACACTGCCAAAGGAGTGTTAAAATCTCCTACTATTATGGTGTTGGAGGAAATCAAGATGCTCATGTCTGTTAAGACTCTCTCTTATAAATTCTGGCACATTCTCGTTGGGTGCATAAATGTTAATAATCGAAATCTCATCATGTTGAGTGTTACCTTTAACAAATATGAAGTGACCATCCTTATCTTTCCTTACTTTTGTTGGTTTAAAGCCTATTGTATCTGCAAATAAAATTGTAACATCTGCTTTTTTCTGAATTCCATTTGCCTGAATTATAGATGACCATTGTAGATCACCATATTTATTTTTAAAAGTAAGATGAGATTCTTGTATGCAGCAGATATCTGGCCTGAGTTTTTGCATCCAGTTAGCTAACCTGTACCTCTTTAGAGGATAATTTAAGCCATTCACATTAAGATGAGAGTATTGTTAAGCCTGGTAGTATTTTGGGTATTGAGTTTTTCGACAGTCCAGTGGACATTTTTAATCCTTTCACTACTCTGGAAGTTTGAATTTGATTGAAAATTTCTCAGTGAGTCTACATTGGTGATAGAGCATTGTGCTTGTCATTATGGAGGATGGGTCTAAGAATATCCTGGAGAGCTGGCTTAGTTATGGCAAATTTCTTCAACAGTGAATATCATTAAAGAATTTAATTTCTCCATCATAAATGAAACTCAGTTTAGCTGGATACAGGATCCTGGGTTGAAAGTTATTTTGTTTTAGGATGTTAAAGGTTGATTATCATCATCTTCTAGCTTGAAAAGTTTCAACAGAGAGGTCTGCAGTCATTCTAATATTCTTCCCCTTGTAGGTTATGGATTTCTTATGTCTGGCTGCTTGAAGAATTTTCTCCTTCATGTTAACTTTGGTGAAGTGAATTATAATGTTAATTATATTATGGGTGATGCTTTATTTAGATTGAGTCATGCTGGGGTTCTGAAACTGTCTGCTGTCTAAATTTCAGAATCTCTTGCCATGTTTGGGAAGTTCTCAATTATCTCTTTGACTAGAGCATCTGGGCCTTTGAAGCAACCTTGTCACCCTCAGGAATTCCTATAAGGTGAATATTATTTTTTTTTTGGAATTATCCCACAGCTCTCTGAGAGAATGATCCTTTTTGCTCTCCACTTCTCTTCCCCTTTGAGCATTTGGGAGCATTCAAAAGCTTTGTCTTCGATGTCAGAAATCCTTTCTTCTGCCTGCTCCATTCTGTTACTGAGGAATTCTACTGTATTTCTCATATCTTATAGGACTGCAAATTCTTTTCTCAATGTGTCAAAATCTTTGGTGACTTTGTCTTTGAATTCATTGAATTGTGGAGACAACTTTTGAATTATTCCTATAATCTCTCATTCCAAGTTTGCTTCCACTCTGTTAATCTTATTCACCATCCAAATTCTAAACTCAATTTATCACATCTCAGCCATTTGTTTATGAATGAGATCTTCTGGTGTATCCACCTTGTTGTTCCTTGGGGGAGTTGATCTATTCTGATTATTCATGTTGCCAGAGTTTTTCTGCTGTCCTCCTCATGTTTATTTTTCAGTTTGGCTAGATGAGCAGTTAAGGTGATATTGGATGGGGGGGGGGAATCCTGGAGTAGTGATTAACCAGCCCTTTGCCCAAGACCTGGGACTAGTGACTGCTGCTTTTTCCCTACCGCTTTGCAAAGGACCTGTACAGTAGTACAGCCTGAGTCACTGGGGACCTACATGGTGTGGTGAGGCTAGGTGGCTCTGTCTTGTATCCAGCTGGTCTCTGTCCAATCCTGGTGAATCAGTAACTGGGTTGAAGTCTCAGCTGTGGAGAAATACAAGCAACTAAGACACACCAACCCCCCCAGGCAACAGCTGGAAAAGGAAATTCAAACCTTCCCACAACCACACACCCATGGTACCACCTTGGATGGTCCTAAGTTAATTGGCCTAGGTCAAAAGTTCCAAATCAATTGTCCCAGTCAGCACCAAGTCTCAAGTGGGAGATTTCAAAAGGTCTCTGCAACTAGATAGCAGGGATCTGCTATCTCTCTGGTGCTCCAGGGAGTCAGAAGGGCCTGTGGAGCAAATTAGGTAGTCCGGGGAGGTTGATGCCTCCTTTCCCACCTTGCACCTCTGTCACACGCAGTCACTTGTAACCCTGCAGGGCTGTGGCCCAGTTCCCTCCAATGAGCAGATGCACCCAGGGTTTGTACCTGCCTGAGTCACAGGGATATCTATGGCCAGGCTGCCACATTCTTCCACCAGCTGGCAGGGGGAGCTGAAACCTGACTACCTTGGGTGCTTAGTGGAAGCTGGGGAGTGTCACTCAGTTCCAGCCACATCCCAGATTGATGTTGCTGCCACTTATATTCTCGCATAATTTGTGTTTCTGTCCTGGCTATATTCCACTGCGGGCCAGGCGCTGTTTGAGTTCACAAAAACTGTGACTCAGTCTCACCCTATCCTGTTGCCACTGTGCTAATTCTCACAGAGCTGGTGTCTCTGTCTCCACTGCACTCTGTGGTTCCTGCCTCACCAGGAGCTGATGCCACTGCCATGCCTGCTTCTGTACCAGCTATGCTTCACTGGGGACTGGATGCAGCATCCAGAAAAGCAGCAATCTAGCCATCACAAAAGCAGCAATTCTGACTCAGCCCTTCCCTGGGAGTATGCCACCTCTCTGTACATGTATTCTAGTCTCTGTCTCCACTGTGCCCTGCCTGGGCAGGTACTGCCTTAAGCATACCTTTCTCACAAGGACTGCATTTCTGAAGCTGCCACTGGAGTAGAGGCCTGGCTCCCCCTGTTTGCTAAGAGATATGAGAAATGTTTCTCCAGCATATCACCAGGGGTGTGAGCTATATTGTTGCCACCACTGCTGCTGCTGCCACTACTGCTGCTGCGCTGTACCACAGGTCACTCTCCCTCTCACATATGGCTCCCTCACATCACAGTCCCCACTTTACACCCATGCTGCTGATTCAGCACAGACTTGTAACAGCCCACGCCTTGTCCTTACCTCTTGAGAAAATGCCAAAGAGTCTGGACTCTGTGGGGGGACAGGCTTCCCAACCTTGGGGTGAGAGTGGAGGGGAGTGCTGGGAGTTCAGAAGTGAACATAGAGTATGTGTTCAGTTTTATGCTTGGTGGGAGAATACCATGGCACACTAGTAGGTCCTCTCTGGGGAAGGAGATCTGGTTTTTAGCAGTTCTCTCCCGTGGAATAGAAAAAGAATAGATCTGAACTCTGCTCGGTTATTTGTAGAAAGTACACTGTAAGCTATTCTCACGGGGGAAGGGACTCCTGTTCACTTAGCTAAAGGTTTTGTACCTATTTTCTGTTTCCTTGGGGTCATAGCTTGCCTCAGCAGGAGTGATGTGCACCCTTCAATCTTCTCTCTTGGCTCAGCTCCAAACCATCAGCTTACTTGATAAACTTCTGTCCTTCTGGAAGGGAGCCTCTGTGGAAAGCTGGCTCCATTTGGTCATCTTGCCTCCTAGTTCATAAACCTCTTTTTATATGGGAAAGAAAAATTGAGCCAAATCTTCAACCCCATAAGCCCAATTTTCTTGTACTTTATCATACTTAAATAATACAAAAACAGACAAAAAAGACTACCTGGGACAAAAGAATTGTAGATAATTAATTGAATAACATAACATGTTCCATATTATAATAAAATAATATGTAGCCATTAAAAATGACTATAAAAAAGACTATAACCACTAGAATATTCTTATGGATCACTTAAGTAGAATATAAATGTGTATATATATGCTATGGTTAAAACACTGTAATATTGATATATATATATATGGAGACAAGGTCTAGAAAGGAGCAGTGAATATTGAAACAGTTTGATTCACAGAGGTGATCAAATAGTGGTTCTCAAACTATAATAAGCAAGTGAATCATCTGAAGTGCTTTCTAAAAATTCACAATTTTAGGCCCACCCCAAGAGATCTATATCCAGTTACTCCAAAGGTCTTTGGAACTTACACATTAAAAATGCATTCCCAGATGAGTGCAGGGTGGGTCATCTGTAGTCCACTGTTGGAGGCACTGTTGCTGGTTCACGGTGATTCTAAGGTTATAACCACCATTCACTAATGTGGTTATGGCTTTTGCCCATTTAGTTGTCCAGCACCTAATCACAATGTGACACAATGACTTTTACATGGCTGATGTAAAATATTATGATATTTGCATATTTCTGACCCAAATTAATCATTTTTTAATTGCCTGTGTCATTAAATCTATCTACTCCCTGGGGAGTGAATGAATGCATTTGCTAACTCACTCTTATATAGTTATCAGTATTGATCAGTACAAAGAAAAGACATTTATGGCAACTGTTTATTAATCAGTGCGGTCTATACAATAATCATTCTCTAACTGGGGAGGATTGGTGGTAAGACTGCTGTCATGATTCAGTAACCACCTTTCTGGATAACCACCTTTCTGGATGAACCCACATTTGCTACATTCTTCCTCTCAAACCCGGCTTTTGTGTTCTCTCTTGAAACTGTATCCCATCTGTGCTCCCAACATACATTGTATCCTGTTGTATTCATTCTAGCACTCTCCCTAGCATACTGAATTGCCTCTGTATTAATTAGCTTCCTGCTTTAAAGAGATTTATCATCACAAAGCATGTAGCTATGTCCTGCTGTGATTTAATTAATGTTTTCTACCTAAATGGCTATAGTACTTAGAACTGTGACTGGAACAGAAAGTGCACAGTGAAGGTTACTGATATCTATCAATGTGGTAGATACCCACATTGTCCTTAATACTAGCCACCTCTATGTTTGCATTAGATACTTGAACTGAACCTCAAATGAGTTAACCATTGTGGCTTTATGAGTATTCCACACTCCAGCTTTTTTTCTGGATCTTACTTCATCTTTCTCTTCATCTATTCATGAGGATAAAGTTCCAGCAAGTCTTGTATTCAATATCATTATATTTTAAAAAATTAGGTTAGAAATTATATATACTTTTTATGTGTAGACATAGAGTGGACAGACAAGTAACAGTTGCTTTCTGAAAGTATACTATACAAATTATGCATTAAGAAGAAGGGTGAGGAAGCAGCATTGTGTTAGGTACTTGGAACACATAATTAAGGTTATTCTAAAGATTCCATGCTATAGGAAGAAATTGAAGTTTGAAGATAATGGAGGGTTAAGTGAAGTGACCCTTAAGAGGCAAGAGAGAGGAAAGATTACACTCCATATCTGTCTAATTGTAATATACCTTTTTTTGGCCACTATACTACAATGCCAGTCAACCTGTCTGGTTTGTTGAATTTAGTTTAAAAGGTAAAAATGAACCTTTTAAGAGGAAAGGTTTATTGTTAGCATAATGTCAGACAAGCCAACTGATAGGATGATTTTTTACATTTGTGTGTTTTTTGGTTTTCTAGAACTGCTTATCTCAACCATTTGGCTATAATATGGCTTTGGATTTTACCAAGCCCAAAAATAATGACAAGAAAGAGGTGAGGTTTTAAGTAGAGGTACTATAGACAAATTCTCAGTATAAAATTAATGTGCAGGGCAAATGGGGAACTGATCAAAAGTGATTAATTGTTCATTAAAATTTACCTTGTTATTAAAGTGTGTCAAGGGCAGATGGTTCTGAAAGGCTATTGAATGAGATGAAGAGTGTGAGAAAAATAAGAAATGGCTGTGAGGTCATTCTTTTGTTCTGTTCTGTGAACTTAATAGCTTGGGAACCATTGCATAATGACTGACATAATGATACAGATCAAAAATGAACAATACAGCAATGCAAATTAAGAGGCTGGTGTTAGTCTGACTTAGGAGAGAAATAATGAATACACAAGGTAATGTCATGTGAAAATTTTTCTTTTATTTAAGAGCTTTAATGAGAGTTTTAAGTAGACATTAAATTATAGTTTGTATTTTAAAATTATTGGTACCTTTTCCAATCAAATACTAAAAGAGACAGTTAAAGATATCACCTAAAAATCATTCTCAAAACTCAGGATATGTGTCAACCATTGGAAAGGGGACCAGAGGAGTTTCCATGAACCACCAGAAGCAGATAAAACTGAACGGAGAAACACAATTATGACCTATGTATTAAATCCTTGTGGGAGGAAGAAGATTGAGAAGAATAGGAAACCAGTCTAAAATATGGTTTTATTCCTACCAACTTAGATTGGTGACTTGGAGAAAAGCAACCTGAACAACTCCAGCCTTTCCCTGTGGGTGTCCTTTTTCTACAGCTAGAGCCAGGGTCACTTGCTGTCCTTCTGTATTCCTTATCAACATGTCTCCTCCATCCATTCAGGAAAACAACTCAAAAGGAACAGACAATATGGTAGGGGAAGGGGAAGAAAACTAACGTTGTGCTCTATGCCTTAATGTGCTTTTCAGTTACATACAGAGATGTATGTTCAAAGAGAGACAGAATAATATTGACATAAATAATGCTGAAGGTTGTGGGATTTTTATGTACTTTAAGAAAAAAAATACAGACAATTTTTACCTTAAATTTATTTCTTGGTTTACTGTGAGATTCTGGGAGTGAGTAGGGTTATACTAGAAAAATTAAAACCTTCTTAAAATATGAAAATACTAAAATAATAAGGCAAATGAAAGCAATGATAAATATTCTTAAAACTAATAAAATAATGTGAAGTTTCACATTCAGAGAAATAGAATATAGTAGCAAAAACCCCATAGAGCTCAAAATTTCTAAAGAGTAGATTTTAAACATTATTACTAGAAAAAAAATAAATGAAGTGCTAATGTTTTTATTATCATGATTTAATCTCTGTATGAGGTATACATATCAAAACATCACATTTACAGCCTATAAATATATGCAATTATTATTTGTCAGTTTAAAAGAACATGCAAAAACATTCAACCATAAAAAAGAAAAGGTATGAGGAAATCCAATTATTTCAAAACTGAGTAAATACAGTAACTGAACAAAAAAATGAACAAAGCCTAGGGAACCTATAGAACCATAGCAAAAGATCTAACATCTGAGTCCAGGAAGGAGCCAAGAGGGCAAGGCTTAAAAATAGTTTAAAGGAGGGCGGCGCCTGTGGCTTAAAGGAGTAGGGCGCTGGCCTCATATGCCAGAGGTAGCGGCTTCAAACCCAGCCCTGGCCAATAAAAAACAGCCAAAAAAAATAAAAAAGTAGTTCAAAGGAATAATGTCTGAAAACTTCCAAAATTCAGCAACTGCTTCAAGAAGCTGAGTGGACTCCAAACAGGATAAACCAAAAGAAATTCGTACTGAACATATTATAGTTCAACATTTGAAAAACGAAGAAGAAAAAATATTGAAAGCAGTGAGAGAGAAAAGACACCAGGTGCTAAAAGAAAAGAATTGTCAGCCTACGATACCAAATCGATGAAAGCAACCTTTATGAAGAGAAATTAACACACTCTCAGATGAAGAAAAACTGAGAGAATTTGTCACCAGCAGATATTCCCTAGAGAATGGCTAAAGGAAATAAATTTTCTGCACAGAAATGAAGGGATAAAAGAAGGAATCTTAAAGCATCAAGAAGGGAAGAAAACAGTGTAAGCAAAACTGTGGGTAAATACAATAGATTTTCATTCTCCTCTTGAGTTTTCTAAATTATATTTGATAGTGGAAGCAAACCTCATAATACTGTCTAATATCGTTTTAAATGTGTGTTTGCCTAAAGGAAATACTTAAGACAACTCCAAATGGAGAAGGTAAAGGGATGTAAAGGGTGGTAATGTTTTTATACTTCATTCAAATTGGTAAAATAATGATAGCAGTGGACTGTGGTAGACTGTGGTAAGTTATGCATATACAATGTAATTCCTAAAACAGTTACCAAAATAGCTATACAACGATATACACTCAAATAACGAATCAACTGAAAGGAATGTTTTTGAATGTTTAATTACCCCACAGATAGGCAAAAAACAAACAACAACAACAACAAAAACTGAAAACATACAGAGAATGTGTTCACCAACCACATGGATGCCAACTTAAGATCTGATAGTATTTTAACAGGTACATAGTTTCAATTGGAATAGATGACAGAATTCTAGAGATGGATAGGGTGATGGTTTCAGAACAAAGTGAATATAGTTAATGCTTCAGAGCTGTGTACTTAAAAAAGGTTAAAATGGTAAATTTTTTCCCCTGTATTATTTATCACAATAAAAAATTCTGGAGCGTATTAAAACAGTGCTGAGGGGAATTTTATAGGACTAAATGTAAACATTGGAAAAAAGGAAATGTCTCTAATTAGTAATCTAAGATTCCACGTCAAGAATCTAAAACCAGAAGAAAATAAACATAGAGAGCAGATGGAGGAAACAGTAAGGATGATATTAGAAATCAATACAATTGAGGGAAAAGGTAGAGATATTCAGTGAAACAAAGAACTTGTCCTTCAAAAGGCAACATTATGGACAAATTTATAACAAGACTGACACAGAGGAAAAGAGAGAAGATTCACATCACCAATATAAGGAATGCAATATGGTTTATCAGTACAGACCGTCTAGAGTATATATCAAGTATTCTGTTTGAGACCTTAGGTTTGATATATACATCATGAAACTTCCAAACCATCAAGCAGGCACTGGAGTTTAAGGGCCTTGGTGCACAGGGACTCTCGGTGAAACCTGCTGAAGAAGGTCAAAAATGTTTTTTGATCCTTTGCCATGTAACTATGCATCTTTCATCTGAGAACAAACAAACTCAATTAAACTAGTATGTGGAGTGCACTGCACAGCAACCTTAGTTTGTCTCATTCAGTTCAGATAAGGTATTTAAGTCATAACAAAAAAAAGAATAGAATAAGATCATATAAGTTTCTTTATATATTTTTCATGAAAAGGACATTTTCATGCGATTGCTACTTTATAATAGCTCCAATAGAGAAAGAATAAGATGCTTCCACATCCCAAATGATGTCATGTTGTCATTGGGTGTAAATATAGGCAGCTCACCTCATAGAAAAAAGGAATGACAAAGATATGTCTACACAGCTTGACTGTTGATGAACTTTGTTTATGTGCTTTCTCATGAGATAGCTGAGGGCTGGGTGATTGACAAGATAACATATTTCCTTGTCTTGCTGAGACTTTTGAAAGTCAAAATAGGAAATATTAACTGCCAGTATGCTGAGAAATCAGAGTGGGAAATATCTGTTTGCTACATAATGTAGAAATTGAGTACTTTGTTGAGAAACTACTTTGTCATCTGTCTCCATGTTCTGAACATTTCACTCACTGACATATAAGAATCTATTCTATAATTACGCCCTGAAAAGGGAGGAAGTAGCCGCTACATCTCTCCAGATTTTGGCCACAATTCCACTAAAACACTGGAGAGACACTGTCATACATGCTGTTTAAAGAGAAGAATTACTGTAACTACGTGAAACAGTCACTTTTGACAACATTAGGTTGCCAATTTAAAGTATATTTTTAAAAATATTCATCAAAATTTAAAACAATCAAGTAAAACACAATATTTAAAAAATGATCATTATGACTTTTTTAGGTCAATGAAATAGATGAAGCTATTTGAAATCTTTTACCAAGTTTTTAAAATCTGGTTTTAAATATATATGAGCATAGTTGAGAATTTTGTTGATTTTTTAAAATTTCTTAGTTACTTTCTTAGATTATCAGCTTTCTTAAGGTTTAACTGGCAAATAAGAATTACATTTATCATGTACAATGTGGTTGATCTGTGCGTACATTGGTCAATAATCAAATCAAGATAATTAATCTATCTGTTACCCTACATGTCAATTTTTGTGGTGAAAATATTTCCGATCTACTCTATTAGTAATTTTCAAGTATACATTACATTGTTATTCACTATGGTCATAATGCTACATGATAGATCCCCAGAACCTATTCCTACTGTATAACTGAATCTTTCATGCCTTTGACCAACATCTCTTTGTCTTCCCCCAATATTTCTGGGAACCATCATTTTACTCTCTGCTTCTATTAGTTCATTTTTTTTGAGATTCCACATAAAAGTTAGATTATGCAGTATTTGTCTTTCTATGCTTGGCTTATTTCACTTAGGAAAATGCCCTCCAGCTTTGTCCACGTTGTCACAAATCAGAGGATTTCTTTCTTTTTGAAGACAGAATAGTTTTCCACTGTGTGTATATGTTTGTGTGTGTCACATTTTCTTTATTCATTCATCCAATGATGGATACTTAGGTTGATTTCAGGCCCTAAAAACATAGGCAACAAGAGCAAAACTAGACAAATGGTATCCAGCAAATTCAAAGCTGAGGGAACAATCAACAGAGGAAAGAGATAGTCTACACAGAATGGGAGAAAATCATACTTCTGATAATGGGATAAAATCTAACATATGGAAGATACTCAAACACTCAATAGCAAGAAAACACAGAGCCCAATTAAAAAATGCAAAAAAGGCCCAAAAGTATATGAAAAAAGCTCAGTGTCTCTAATTATTAGGAGCATGCAAATTAAAACCATAATGGGTTATCACCTCACATCTGTTAGAAGGGCTGTTATTGAAAAGGCAGAAGATAACAAGTGTTGGCAGGGATGTGGAGAAAAGGGAGTGTTTGTGTACTATTGGTGAAAGTATAAATTAGAATAGCCATTTTGGAAATAGTATGGTGCTTCCTCAAAACATTAAAAATCAAACTACTATATGATCTAGGAATTCTGTTTCTGGGTATATAGCTAAAGGAATAAATAAGTGTGTTGAAGAGACATCTGCACTCCCACATTTATTAATGTATTTTTAATCTGTTTTTCCATTAAATTAGCACATTCTGATTTACTGTTATAGTTATCAGGAGTTGAAGATAGTATTCAGTGTCTCTCTCAGATGGATGTAGAAATTCCAATTGAAAATGAACGCAAAGGGCCAGGCATGGTGGCTCACGCTTGTAATCTCAGCACTAGGGAGGCTGAGGTGGGTGGATTGCCTGAGCTCACAGGTTCAAGACCAGCCTGAGCCAGAGTGACAGAGTGAGATCCCATGTCTAAAAATAGCTGGGCGTTGTGGCGGTGCATGTAGTCCAGCTATTTGGGAGGCTGAGACAAGTGGATCACTTGAACCCAAGAGTTTGAAGTTGCTGTGAGCTGTGACACTACAGCACTCTATCAAGTGTGGCCAAGTGAGACTCTATATCAAAAAAAAAAAAAAACAAAGAAAAGAAAAAAAAAGAAAATGCACCCAAAATGCATAGACATACTTTTTCAGAGAGTACTTGGCACTCTATAACATCATCTGAAAAGCTGAAAAGTAAAATGAAAGATAGCAGTGAATGGACTCCACTCCTGGTTTTATTCATTTTAGTAAACATTAGTGATAATGTATGTCAACAGTGGGTGAAAACACCATCAGGTATTGTGAAAGAGTGAAATTCTCAGCCATCAGTCCATCTGCGCATGGCTTAATTTTCTCATGAAAAGTAATATATTATCCTTAACCTGAAAAACTAATATTTTAACAGTGGTGTTACAGATTCAGACTATGCTAGGTCCTACCCATACTGATGAGAAATGGTGTAGCTAAATCACTTAAAAACTTGGATATAATCAGGCATTATCATAACAATTTCATCCAACAACTCATTTCACTCATTTAGAAACCTTCACAACAGAGTTCTTTTGAGCATAAAAGCATTTCTTTGCATAGAATGTAGAGACATATACGTGACCAGTTATATTCACATTATCTTATTTTCTTTTGATTCTGAGGGACCAGGAGTGATCTCTGGAGCTGGTCAGCCTGTGTTTGAATCCCAGCTCTGTCACTTACCCACTGTGTGACTATAGGAAACTTTACCTCTTGGTTCCTTGCATTGATGGGCTGAGGGTCGTATAAGACAGTAAAAATTTCATAGGTCATTGTGAGGATTAATTGAGTTAATTCATATAAAGCTTTTAAACTAGTGCTTGATAGGTAACATGTGTTCATACATGTTATCCATTATATTAGATATGAATAGTACAAAGGCTAAAGTTATTCAAATACCAGTGATTTTATCTAATTGTTGAGTGAAGTATATGAAGTACATATGGTTTTAATTGCTCTTATAAATAATTAAATTTTGTTAATCAGAAGTCTTTTTGATATAATTTGAAAAAAAATCTTATAACTTGCTTAATTGGAAAAAGAGAATGAATTAGTTTACATGAACTATAAGATCCCAGAGATTTTGCATTAAGCCTTGCTGAATTAAGAATTCAGATATTGGCTCGGCGCCTGTGGCTCAATCGGCTGGGCCACCAGCCACATACACCTAAGGTGGCGGGTTCGAATCCCCAGCCTGGGCCCGCCAAACAACAATGATGGCTGCAACCAAAAAATGGCCGGGCGTTGTGGCGGGCACCTATGGTCCCAGCTACTTGGGAGGCAGAGGCAGGAGCCTCGCTTGAGCCCAGGAGTTGGAGGTTGCTATGAGCTGTGATGCCATGGCACTCTACCCAGGGGTATAGCTTGAGGCTCTGTCTCAAAAAAAAAAAAAAAAAAAATAATAAAGATACTGTTAATTAAAAAAAAATTTTATTATCTAAAAATAGAAGAGTTATTTTCTTTTGCTTTCTCTTTCTTTTCCTCCCTCTCTTTCTCTTTAATATTTGGATTCTGCTTTTCCTGATTTGACTTTATTCTCAGGAAAAACGGCCTTCAATCATTCTGAACCTATCATTCCAAACTATC
>CAUYQV010069621.1:0-22900 GCA_963574575.1 Galagoides demidoff
ACTTGGGAGGCTGAGGCAGGAGACTCGCTTGAGCCCAGGAGTTGGAGGTTGCTGTGAGCTGTGATGTCATGGCACTCTACCCAGGGGGACAGCTTGAGGCTCTGTCTCAAAAAAAAAAAAAAGAACTCCTAATCAATGTATTAAAACAGTTGACTTAAGCATCAACAATGGCGTCTTCATTACCTCCTAGCTCAATACTGATGAGATAACCTGCTTAATGATCTCAGAAGGACTGTGCAAGGACCACTTTTGCATTCCCATCTGGAATCCATCCCACACCTCAGAACCTTCAAAGGAATTTTTCCTGTAGTGATTCTCATGGTCTTGGTAGGCATCCAAACTGGTCTTTTTACTTTGAGATGTACTTCCTTTGCTCCTCTGATCAAGTCAGCGTACACCTTCTCCAGGGATTTTGTGTTGCTGCTGGTTAAGGTAATTTTTTTTAAAATTTAACTTTCTAGTTTAATATTATTTTCTTTGCATTAATAATGTAGCATTGTCCAAAGGAAAATACATTCTAGACTAGCATTTTAAAGTCAATAGGTCATAATTTAATATTTAATTTTAATAACGTAAAAAATTTGGAATATTACACGGACATGCATGTTTTGGTTACATAGTTTGTTTTTGTACATTTTAAAGTCAAAGTTATAAGTGTGCTTTTTGCCCAGAATGGCTGCTTTGTACCTATTTGGTGTGAATTTGCCTAAATCCTCCTCCCCCTTCCTACCTACTTGTTTTGCATTGAGTTTTACTTTCATATATGTTTTGGGGTTTTTTTTAGACAGAATTTCACTCTGTTGCCTGGGATACATTGCCATGGCATCCTACCTAACTCATGGCAACCTCAAACTTTTGGACTTGAACAATCTTCTTACATCAGCCTCCCAAGTAGCTGGGACTAAAGGCACCCACCACCATGCCCTGCTAGTTATTCTAATTTTCAGTAGAGATGGGGTCTTGTTTTAGCTCAAGCTGATCCTGAACTCCTGAGCTCAAGCAATCTACCTGCCTTGGTCTCCCAGAGTGTTAGGCTTATAGGCATGAGCCACTATGCCTGACTGTGCACATAAGTGTTGATCAACTAGTTTCAGCTTAGTACTGAGTACATGATGTTGATGTACTCATCAAATATTAAGATACTCAATTTAGTATTGAGTATGTGATGTTTGTTTTTTCGATTCTTATGATACTTCACTTAAAAGAATGGTCTCCAATTCCATCCAGGTTGTCACAAAAGATACTAGATCACCATTTTTTATGGCTGAATAGTATTAATCCGTTCATGTATTGGTGGACATTTGGGGTGTTTCCAGATCTTTGCAATTGTGAATTATGCTGCTGCAAGTGTCTTTTTCATAAAAAATTGCCCCCTTTTCAGTAAAGACCTAATTGTGAGATTTCTAGGTCAAATCATTCTTCGAGGTATTTCCATACTGTTTTCCATAAAGGTTATACTAGTTTGAAGTCCTACCAACAGTATAGAAGTGTTCTTTGTCTCCACATCTGCACCAGCATCTGTTGTTTTGGGATTGTTTGATAAGAGCCATTCTCACTGGAGTTAGGTGATATTTCACGGTGGTTTTGATTTGCATTTCTCTTATGGTTAGAGATGTCGAGCATTTTTTTCCTTATGTTTATTGGCTATCTTCATTTGAAAAGTTTCTGTTCATGTCTTCTGTCCACTTTTTAATAGGGTTGGTTTTTCTTCCCTTGGGGATTTACTTGAGTGTTTTTGTAGATTGTGGTTACAAGAGCTTCTTTATCAGATATATAGCATGCAGATATTTCCTCCCTATTTTGTAGGTTGTCTATTTACTCTATTGATTGTGTCCTTAAGGTAATTCTAATTTGGTGAATTGCCACCCCGGGGTCCATGGTGTTTTTCCAGTATCTTTAGAAGCCTTGGCTGTGGCGAGGCTTCCTGACAAACTTCTTTGCCAGGAGTGATCAGGGGTGAGTCAGGGACAGGAGTGGAAAGACCATGGCCCCTGCAGCCGGAACTGCGTCTTCCTCAAGAAGCTGCTTCATAATAAATTCTTTTGTACTTTTCAAATTAGAATTTTAATTCTGGGTATATCTTTAAAGTCATAAGGCTTATATTCAGATTGCCTAAAATATACGTTTCTTTTATATTTTACAAACATTTAAATGACAACCACCTAAATGTTATTACAATATTGTTCAAAACTTAAATTTAACATGAAAGTCTTAATACTATGGGTTTGAGTAACTGGCTCTATTCTTCTGTCTGTTCTTTTCAGGGAATAATAAGGGAGGAACAGATTTACTCCTCAGGTGGACAGAGGATCCTAGTTCTAAAGTCTGGGACCATGACATGGGGTTAAAGGCTGAGAACCAGTCACTGATATATCTGATGTTGTGCGATTAGATGTGTTTCTTGTGGCATCCAGCTCTGTAATAATCATCCATTTAGGAGGATGAAGAAAAGACGTACATGGAAAGCACAAAAAGTAGAGAGGAAGTATGAGGGCGTCCAGGATAGGGCCATGACCCTGAATGCAAGTTTAGTAGGAACTTCAAACCACAAGGCAGCAACCTAGCCAGATAATTGGAGGATACACCTGATTATATAAAAACCAGTTGTCTTAAATCAAAATTCAAGGATACTACTTATGTTAAAGTAATAAAAAGCCAAGTCCTCTGATGCAGGAATGTATTACCATTTGGGGTCATGAATAAGGGTCATAAATACTTACCAGTTTTCCCAGAAGACCCTCAGTTTAAGCCTGATGGTAGGCATACTACTAATTTGGAATATTTATGTTGAGTTCCAAAAATATTTGATTTGGGCAATAAATTACATGGTTTACGTGATGAACTCTATTAGCTTTCTTTGCAGCAAAAATGCAAATATATATACAGTATGGGCACACATAATTTTACAATTATTTCAAAGGATTTACTTAAATACACGAGGACATCCAAAGATCTCTTTGACATTGCCATAAAGTCCAGGTTAAAAACATTTGCTCTAGCATTCAAGTTTCTATGCTTAGCCATTTTTAAGGAGCCTACAGCTTTAGAATTTGGCATGCAGGTCTCCACACTTGTTTATAGCATAATCTATTATTTCTTCCTGGCTAGCAGAAATTTCATGCTCTGTATTAAGGAGGAAGACGCCTAGTCTCTGAGTCATTCAAGTCTCTTGTCTTCCTTGAATAAAGGCACACACAGCAGGAAATCCATTTAGATCACAGCAGAGGGACACTTTGTAGGGAAGGAGGAATAAAAAGTAATTTAAAATGTCTGAGTCTCCAAAGTGCATCAGAGAGTTCCTCATGAACTCTAATCTTTTTGAAGGAAGATGGGCATTTAGAAAGGAGACATTAGCATCATTTTTTTGGAATTTGAAGTGAATAATCTCAGTAAATACTTAGAATTTCCAATAAAATAATATGCTGTTAAAGAGGTCAAATAGGCTGGACACAGGGGTCAAAAACCTGGATCTAGTAACTAACTCAGTCATAAATGAAGGGGAGAGTTCATATACATTAAGCAGACGTGTCCTTAGCAGTTGACGTCTGACCCTAGAGTCAATATTGTTAGATGGCAAATATACTTCTTAGGGTGGAGCACTGAACAAGCAGAGATGCTGTCAGAAGCTGTTGTTTCTCCTGAAGCATGAAAATGACTTTTTACAAAAGCCTGATTTTGCTTTGGAAGATAGCTCAACTTGGACTTAAGTTCTGTGAAATGTCTGATTCTTTTTTTCACTTTACTCCTTTGCAAGCTATTGTATCTGATGCCTTGTGGTCATGACTAGAGTTTTCTAGCTTATTATCCTACCCATCTGGATAGTGGAATGGCAGGTGTTTTGGAAGAAACAAATGAATATCAATGTAATATGGAAAAAACAAGCATATTACATAGAAATACTATTTTGGTAACTATAACTCATGGTATACGAGATCACGTAACTCTTTAGTTTGTTATGTTTTCTTTAACAGGCAAAATCCCATAAATTTTAATATTTTGGATCCACAGCAGGAAACCAAATTTACTATTAAACAAATGACTCGGCTCGGCGCCTGTGGCTCAATCGGCTAGGGTGCCAGCCACGTACACCTAAGGTGGCGGGTTCGAATCCCCAGCCCAGGCCCGCCAAACAACAACGATGGCTGCAACCAAAAAGTAGCCAGGCATTGTGGCGGGTACCTGTGGTCCCAGCTACTTGGGAGGTGGAGGCAGGAGACTCGCTTGAGCCCAGGAGTTGGAGGTTACTATAAGCTGTGATGCCATGGCACTCTACCCAGGCGGATAGCTTGAGGCTCCGTCTCAAAAAAAAAAAAAAATGACTCAAAAGAAAAGAAAAGTATGATGCTTATAATTTTTTAATCCATTCAATAGTAATAAATAACTTTCTAAGGCTTCATTTTTGTGGAAAATCAAAATAACTTTTCTGGGATCTATAATTCTAATTTGTTTCTGATGAATATGTTTTGTGTGTGTCTTTGGTACCAATCGATTTTGTTATAGGACTTCTTTAAATGAAAGAATTGGTTTAAAAAACCAGAGTTTGAGTAACTCAAGGGATTTTGAAGAAACTGCCATGACTGTTACTTGAAAAAAAAAAATAGAATCACTTATTACTTTCACAGGCTGGTCATTTTGGGATGATTTGCACTGTCCAGTTCTTGCGTTTCATCCTTCAAGTTCAGGACCAATGGGAATATAACACATTCTCAATTTTCTTCTGTTTGCAGGTGTTTTCCACATGACTCATTCTGTAATAACTTTATTCTCATAGTCCTTAGCTGTAGGTCAGCCCAGAAAGCAAACAGAGAAGAGACTTGTTCCATTTCCTTTCTTCCTGATTTCTTTAAGACCTCGTCATCATTTCAAGACTGACTTCTGCTAGGTTCACAGCATTGCATTTTTTCTCTAATCTGAGCTTTTCGGAAAAGGTCCCAATTGTTTATTGTTTATAGGCTCCGCAAATGGGGAAAATGGGTTTCAATTCAGCAAATGTTTAGGATGTAATTTTAGAAGAGTATCTTAATTACAGTTAAACCAGTTTTCTATTATTCCCATTTTAAGTTGGGGTGTCACCTGAAAGGTTCTCTCAGTAAAGTAATTCAATCAATTACTATCAGCACCAAACTATTTGACGAATTTGGTGAATTTGCCGAGGCTGCCAATATGGGTTGGGGGATATCTGAATATGTTTAGGGCATGAAATGTAAATATTTTATAAGGAGATTTCCATGTGGCGTCATTAAGATTGTTTTGCTAAAATACTAGACTTACAACTCAGATCAGCACCAAACTATGCATGCATAAGCAAGTAACTTACAAATTTTCAAATGAATACATGGACATTATGTTTATGATTTAAAGACTAGTTTCATTCGATTCATTTTTACTAGCCTGGCTGAGGCTCATTTTATACCGCTCTGAAATGAAAATCTTTATTTCCTTAAAGTACTTTCATACGATTTTTATGTGACATGTCCAAATCATATCATTTACAGCTTAGATTACTTTAGAAAACTGAGATTAGTTGCTTCCTGAAGACGGGGAATAGAAATAAAACAGAAAAACTGTGAAAATTGTGAAAATTTCTGAAAGCACATCTTAATATATATCTTCAGTTGTTAATATCGGCAAGTATAATTTGTAAAGTTTTATGAGGAGGTTCATATATTACGCATGATCTTATTAAAATGTAATTGATGACTCATCTGATGTTTTATACATTTTTTAGTCTTTGTAGTAAAGTGGTTGCCATGGTCACACCACTTTCCTTTCAGCACTATTTGTCAGCTTTTTATCATAAGCTTATCCTAGTTTTTCCTAGCAGAGTCATTGAGAATAGTTTAGTATTACTGAACTATGGAAGAGTCGATGAAAGGACCTAAAATGATTGCTTTAAGATCACCAAGGCATGAATTTTATGGAATAATTTTTCTACAGTTTTACTCTCATAAGTAAAAGAGGAATTTATGTTTTTATAGAGGATGGGTGTTCCCTTTGTAACCATTTGAGCAGTATACACTCATGAATTTTGGCAAAGCTACCTTCCTTTGTTGACTGACTACATGTTCTGAGCTAGAGTAAACCAAAGATCAAGCATAAAGTGATATAATATTTATTCTGGCCTATGCAATCCAAGAAAGTTTAAAATTAAAAAACTAATCCCCAAAGCTTATCATACTGGAAGCAATAGAACATCCTGTGCCATCCTGTCATTGGGAAACACCACAAGTTTCAGTGGAACAGACGATGGAGACGAGGACCGACTTTCACAAATGGCGGCGTTCACAGGGAGCTGGGCACAGCATGCTAAGGTTCCAATTTCATGGCCATTTTCTCTTTTGCAAGGCACTCTGGGGGGGCATTTCAGGTTCAGCAATAATCCCGTGGTTTTATTAAGCTCAGAAGAAGGAAGTTGCCAGGGCAAACATGGTGTCCAGGGGGCAGTTAATTGGCAGAATTCTGGGATGCTGATTAAATCCAAAGAGTTTTATATTTTATTTCCAACCATATGTCAGCATCAAGGACCACAGAAAAGCATTGTCTGTCTTGTTATCTCAAGTCTGAGAGAGAAGCAGGTCTAGGGTCATATCTGTGCTCAGTGCTTCATGCAAAAGGAAAGAAATACAACAGTGCCTTCTTCTACTTTGGGGACTGCTCGACCCTCTTTACGGCCTCAACTTCTGCCCCAGCAGCTACTTTTGCAGTCCTCAAAGCTGCTCTTCAAGGATGCCTGTGCATTCAGTATGCAGAGTGCTGTCTCAGGACAAGAAGTCGTGGAAACTGGAACTGTTAGCATAAGGCCACTTGGGATCTAGAGAGTAGTCAGCCTGCTCTTTGCTAGAACTGGGGCTGACGATTGTCTGTTCTTTTGACATTTGGGGAAGGGGTTCCTTGAATAGAATGCAAATGGAATCACATCAGTTCCTCCCAGAGAGTATCTGGTTTTGATTTTCATTTCTAGAAGTTTTACTGGGTTCTTTCCCAGCCTACCTGTTTAGTTTTACAGGATTCTATCATTACTGTTTCTTTCCTTGTAAGTATTTCTTTAATAAGCTGAACATATTTAAAATGGAAGTGCTAAACAAGCCCGTTTGTTTTGCTTGTTGACTGTCCTTTTGGGAGACATTTTTCTTGCTATGGTCTACATTTTTTGTGAATGCATCATCTATGGTGATTATTTTTCTGTTAGAGAACAATGTGCTGGGTTATAGATAGGTTTCTGGGTATTTAGCCTTTTTTCTGCCATACATTGGAAGAATAAGTGTTACCCTGGGCCACACAGTAAATATATAAGTAGGAGCTATCTAGCAAAAATAAAGACCCATGCATACTTTTCATCATACCTGACACCACAGACATGCAAAAACCTCCTCACAAAAGTCAGCATGTAGCCAGAAGCCTGTGGGTTGGACACCTGTGCAATAGAGCCTTTTTGAGTTTGTCCCTGACACATACCTGGATGGTATCTCTGGTGCATGGTCATTTTGATTTTAATTGCTTTTCTTCGGAAGATTCTGCTTTTTCGCAAGAGCATGTTTTGTTTTATTTTGATTTTCTTTGCAGGTCTCTCTGCAAAAGGCAAGTTTCTTTCCTGGATGTCTTGGTTACTGAGTGGTTTCTCTAGCCTCTTTCCCCAGGGTCCATAGTTTCAGCTGAGCTCTGCGTTTCAGCTCTTTTCTTTACACCCAAATCATTTTTCCTGAATCCACTTGACATTTCCGAATGTTCTCTAGAAATGTCAGTTAGAGGGGAGTAAGGAGTAAAAACAACCCAGTCTGCTGCACCAGCCAGGTCTGAATTGATTTGTGTTAATGCAAGCTCTCAGGATTCCTTTTTACTAAGTGTTGTATTTGCTCCCTAGAAAAGAGGACCCAGAGAGATAGCAGAGAGTATTGTCTAAGGAGTGATTATTGCCATGGTAACATGGGAGTGACTTTGTTTAAAGTTTTGGTGGGGACATCCCTGGGCTTTACTCATATTGATCGGTGACAGGGAGCCTGAAGAAGGCCATGGGTGAGGGAGTCCTAGAAAGCGGGGTCTAGTCCAATCATGATGACAAAGAGGCTGAGTAGCAGATGGGTGCCCGCTTCAGGGTGGGTGGAATGGCAATAGCACCTAATTCTTCCTGTAGAAGGGGAAGAAGGCCTCTATTTCCTGCTTTTACATATTTGTACTTGGAATGAGAAACGATAACATTCAGGATATCTGTGCCCTTGTGCCCTAGGGTAAACAAATAAGAAATTAAGCTGATGGGAGGGAGGGAAAGTTAAGAGATTTTCCAGGATGTGCCATCTTTATTCAAAGAAGACTGTTTAATTCAAAGGAGACTCTGTTTAATACTAGCCAGTTTTTAATATATATAGTAGACTACGTGTGTGTGGGTGTGTATTTATGCGTGCGTGCATGCACATAACCAGCCAGCATCTTTGGTGGTGATGAATGATGACAGTTGAAAAGAAACTTCATTCAATCAAAAAGTAACTGTGGGCTGTGTGCAGTGGCTCACACTTGTAATCCTAGCACTCTGAGAGACCAAGGCTGGTGAACTGCTTGAGCTCAGGAGTTCGAGACCAGCCTGAGTAAGAGCAAGACTCCATCTTTATTAAAAATATAAAAACTAGGTGGGCGTAAGGGTGGGTGCCTGTAGTCTCAGTTACTCAGGAGGCTGAGGCAAAAGGATTTCTGAAGCCCAAGAGGTTCAGGTTGCAGTGAGTTATGATGATGCCAAGGCACTCTACCCAGGGCAAAAGTCTCAAAAAAAAAAAAAAGTAACTGTGGCATCCCCACTATTGCTAGGTACTCTTCTAAATACAGAAGATTCAGCAGTGAATAAAACAGAGCAAAATTTCCAGCCTCATGGGATTTACAATCTTGTGCAAAGAGGCAGGCATGAAACAAAATCAGCTGGTAAAACATATGGGGTGTCAGATGGAGGTAAGGAGGATGAAGGAAAATAGACAAGTCAGGGGACATAGCACTGGCAGAAGGTATCTGAGTTATATAGTGTGCTTAGGGAAGCCTGATGGAGAGGGGGGGAGGGAGCCCGTCAGGCAGAGGAAGAGCCAGGGCTTACGTGGAAGGGGTCATTTGGCTAGAGCCACATGAGCTGGGGGCTGGCAGCACAGGGGATGCCACCGGGGAAACACCCAGGGGCCGGGCAGATTTCATGGTGCAGACACACAGCATGAAGCAATTTCCACGGAACTGAGAAGGCTGGGCAGGAGCTCTGGAGTGTTGGGGCAGACTGATTCTTTGGATTTAAGTGTAGAACTGGATTATGGGCGGATGTAAGGGAGGGTGTATTTGTTCCCAGAGTCAGTGCTAGGAGAGGTGGGGCCCACATGGCTTCTCTCTGACCCTCACCTCACCCCGTCTGCAGGCCCAGCCTGCCCTTCCTTTCTGCAGCCTCCCTGGCAGCCCGCTCTCAGCTGCGATGCTTCCTAACTCATTGGTATACTTGCCCCCCTCCCACCTGGCTGATAACTGATGTAAGGTCACCCACTTTGTCTCTCTAGGATGCTTGAAGATAAATCTCCTGGAAGGGTCCAAGATAATTTGATTCCTTGCACACGGAAAATTATTTTTGTACTTAACTGCATGTTCTGTTTTGTGCTGGGTGCCTCAGGGAGTTGCAAAGAGGGGTGACACACGACACCTGCTCCCAGAGAACTTAGTGCAAGAGAGAGGAATGGGGAGGCAAAGGATTTGCACAAAGAACCGTAAAATTCCACTATCATAGAATTTTAGACATGGTTACGCACAGTATGTATACAGAGGAGGTATTTTTTGGGAGGGCGAACTTACTGGTAATTTTTGAAATACAAGGACATAGGCAACCACGAAAGCTGGTTTTGAGTTTAGCTGTGATCACAATTGCCTTATTTTATGCTGGAAATGTTACCAGACGGAGAGGGTCCAGCTACCTGTCACTGTCAGCCAACACGTAGAGAGTGGGTTTAGGTCCAACAAGCTCAGTTTGTCAGAGCGAGAGCAGCTTCTCAATGCTGTTTTGTCTCAGTTATAATTTTAATAACTTTTATAACAAAATACAAAGGAAACCAACCTAGAAAATTTTAACCTTATCTGATAGGAAGTAACATTTTAATGCAGCCTCCATTCTAACAATGGAAAATGTTTAAACCACAGAAAGGTGATTTCTACCTTAACAAAATAGCTAAGAGAATCATCAGAGGAAACATAAGTAACCTGTAATCTACCGATATTGCAACACCCGCCATCTATGTGTGACCACCTCCTCAGAGTCTCCTGAGATGAACATCCTCACAATCACAGTGAGACCTTCACTAGATAATCCCCGGGGCGTGGGAGAGAATGGGAGCTGAGCAGACCAGGTCAGCAGTACGGCTTCAGCTCAGCTTCTCAGACTCCATCTTGCAGACGACTCTTCCCGCATCTGCAGGACTGTGGGATGGTGTGGTGCGGGCCTAAGAGCCTGGACAGTGGAAGATGTGCCTGGTGTGAGGCAGGCTACTTGCTGGGGGACCTGAGGAAGTTCTTTAATCTCCCCATAGGTCAGTTTTCTCATGGGTAAATGAGGGATAAGACAGTAGCTACTGCACAGGGTGTTTTAAAGGAACAAATGAGCCAACATCTGTCGTGAACTAAGTTAATACAGATGTTATATATTATTCCCAGCAACAAACTCTAGCCACCACTTCTTTCTAGTTGCACTATTTTCATGGAAAATTGTTGCTTGCATAAACAAATAATATAACTTCTTCCTCCATTAAGAACCATCTGGAGACTTTTAAGAGATAAATATGGAGAGATTCTGTAATGGGAGAGAGTTTTAAATCTCAGAATTGTTAGGTGCTACAGAAATTTTTGGATAACTGAGCTTCTAGAGTTAAGCTTTTATGGATAGTTATTAATAGTCTTTCAATCTATCATTTTATAGAAAGAATTGGGTAAATTAAAAATAATTAAAATCAAGAATGTACATATAAATATATATAATATAATATGTGTTATATTATAAGAAATATATATTATATATTATATAATATATATTTCTGTATAATATATAAAAATTTAAAAGTGACATCTGTGCATTTAAATTTTCGGTGTCATTTGTAAACGAAAACTTGGACTTTTTATCTCTGTCTCACCTGCATCTGTATAGAATTTTTTTCATGTCAAAAGTTGATCGTTTATTTAGCACTAAAATCAAATTATAAAAACATCAATTCTTTCTTAGCACAGACAACAGGCATTTTAGAAGCATTTCTGTCATTGTAAGTTTACATCAAAGTATCTTCAAATCCCTCTAATTTCCAATGACAAAGACGAGTTTTGCTGGTTGTGAGGTCAGGGAGGGGAAGCAGGGGTGCTCTGTAAGCAGTCCAGTGGACTCAGGGAAAGCTGTTTCTTTCTTTATTTTTGTATAGATTTTTAAAAGAATCTTTCTAAGGTCTTGGACAGAGTGTATAATATACAACACACAAGGAAGCTAAAAATGTTTGCATTGCTCAGAAGCTACTGTAGGATTGTCCACTCACACTTCACATCTGTAATCTGAGGATTTGCTAAGGTACTTGCTTAGGAATAAGCTGATTCACAGGACACCCGATTCATGCTTAACTCTGTTTAAAAAAAAATAAAAAGTCTTACGTAGTAGCACAGCTGTTACCAAATAAAACTTGGCCCAGAGTTTGCATGAAGGAGCATATGATTGAGGGAGGACAATCACAGTAGTAGTTGGCAAAAGGGGAAAATCATGTTCTACTATAAGAAGTGTGTGTGTGGTTTAAAATATAATATATAAAAATCAAGATGCCTAAAGTGTTTTGCAGAATCTCTGAAGGATACTGTGGAGGAAGAGGAAAACCAAGCAGCCCCAAATCTCATTCAGAACAATTCTCACTTTGTTTCACACAGTAAATGTCTAAGTAAAAACTCATTTTGAACAAATTTAGAGACAAAACATTTGAAAGGCACTGATAGAGGCCGGGCTCTTCATTGCTACTCTGTTTATTCTGCTCAGCCCCAAATGGCCAGCATCTAACATATGCCTGGCACACAGGGGGAGTTCAGTAAATATGCACTCAGTGACTAAAAGGAGATAGAAGAATGCACATCATCCATTTGGTTACAGCATAGAATATATTTCGAACAGGAGTAGAAGCCACAACTGACTGAAACCTGAGGAGACATGAATTGCCACAATAAGGCGTTTATACTTCATTTGGTCAGTAATGGAAACTACTTGTTAAATTACGTAAGTAGGAGGAAATTCAGCTAAGGCTATCTTTGTACTTCAAGTTTCTTTATATAACAAACTGCAACCTAACTTAATACACAAAGAAACTGAAATCTAATTTAGGAGTATATTTTTGTAACAAATAGCTAGGTTTTAACCAATCACAGGCAGCCAACTAACCACACCATGCCCAAATAAAGAAATTGCCTTATCAGACCAATCTCAAATAAGGCAGCTGCCTATCTGTAGCCAGTTCAGGTGATTTCTCTACCCTGTTTTCAACCTATGAAAACTCACTGCTTACACTGCTGGGTGGAGCTCTCTGAACCTCTTCTGGTTTTGATTGATGCCCAAATCATGAATTGTTATTGTTCTTTGCTCAAATGAACTCCATGAAATTTAATTTGTCTAAAGATTTTCTTCTAACATAGTGATGTTTTTAAAGGAGATTCATGTGATTGGAGCTAGGTTTTTAATAAAGAAAAAATCTGTTATGTTGTTTTGAATAGAGAGAAAAGGTACAGCAGAAGACTGTTTGGAATTTTAGATGACTTTAATGATACACTAAATTGAGTGCCAATGGGAATAAAAATGAGGAACAATAAAGGTGAAAGAGACTGAATTGGCAACCAATTTGTTATAAAAATGGAGGCAATATATTTACGAGTTTTTTTAGCCTAAAAGGTGTCTAGTGACTGGGTGAATAAGACTAAATGTGGAGTGGACGTATTATATCCGAGGGGCAGTGGATAATGAAGACTGAAAACAAAACACAAGAGAAGGTAACAAGGATTCCTTTGATTTAATCTTTGAAAATACAGTTTATTTTATTTATTTTGTTTTCTTTCTTTTTTTTTTTAAATTTATTGTTGAGGATTCATTGAGGGTACAAGAAACCAGGTTAATACAGTTTATTTTTAATCTAAGCTTTTTTAGTATTCACTCTCTGCCACTCAAAAGCTGAAACTCAGGAGCTCAGGCCCAAGAAGTTCCTCCAGTTTTGGCAAATGGTTTTCATCTTACTTCTCATGCTTGCATCTTCCTTTTGGTCCCCATGCGTAAGTTCCCCCTTTCCTTGCGCCTTCTGAATAGGGCCTCATCCTTACTCTTCTAGAACCACCCTGGAATTGGAATTTAATAACTGGGACTCTGCAATCTGCTCACAGAACTCCCTCATGCTACCCGCTGAAACCTGTTTCTGAGTATTCCCATGCTCTGCTTTATTTGTTAGGGCTCTCAAGTTCTCCAAGCTGAACCTCTCTTCTGGGATTGTTTGACTGAACTGCCACTTCTAGACAATGTTTTCCACTGCCTTTTGGGATTTTCTACTAAAACTGGTATCGGAGTCTGAGCATTTAGTGGTTACCAAACTGCAGGAGTTCTCTTTCCAGGGTCCTTGGCCCTTCACTTTATGTCCTACCTGCTGCACTGAACTGAATCATTCCTCAGTGGCACCACATGCCTTCCTGCCTCAGGTCTTTGTAGATCTGATTGCTTTATCCTAAGGGTTATTCTACCTTGTTCTTAGAACAACTCTCTATTTGGGTACTATTTCAGAAAAGCCTCCCTGACCACTGTACCCGAATAAGTAGGCTTCCTGTACTGTCACCTGTCATTTTACCTATTCATTTTGTTCCTGGGGTACCTCAATATTTGTGACCTTTTTTCTGTTCAGCTGTGTCTTAGCTGTATTTCCCACTGGACTGCTGCAAACTCTCAATCACTGTTACATTCCTGGCACCTCACATAGAATGTACTATAAATGGATTTGGCAAGTGAATAAAAAAGTGCTTTTATGTGATGTGAAAATAGATTGTTGGGAGCAAAAACCAGTTTTTAGGGTTTTAAAATATGATTAGGGAAAGAATAATTTGTGAAAAACTAAATACTGATAACCCAAGAAATTGAATGCAACAGAGAGGATGATCGTTTGAGGCAGTAGCAAAGTTGATAAAAGTTTATTTTAAAGTAATAGCCGTCTAAGCTTATTGGCAGTAACAGGAAAAGGATCCTGAAGCCTTGCTCAAACTGGAGAGAGAGGAGGAGTCATAGTAAGGCAGAGAAAAACTTTGCTAGAAAGGTTTTCCTTGAGAAGAAAGTAGAATTTATCTCTTCTGTGGGAGCAGGTAAAAATTGGGGCAGAAGGGAGGGGGGTTGATGGAGTTCATTGTAGCTGGCTTTAATTTCCCTTGCAAACAAGAGATGGTTTTGTTTACTTAAATGAAGTTAGGTATTAGAGGAAGAAAGGATTTGGAACAGCAGGTGATGGGATAAGAATTAATGAAGGTGTATAAAATAATTGTTGGACAGGAAAGCTGAGATCAGACAGCATGACATCAGGGTTTATGACCTTTCGTTCAGAAAAACAAATTGCTTTTGACTTGGAGAAGTCATACTGTAAAGACTGTGGAGTTGCAATTTATTTAGTCACTTTTTCCATTTGTTTTTAACTTAAAATTTTTAGTTGCCTTTGTTGTTCATCTTTCTCATTTTTACAATTTCATATTGGTATGAAATGAACTGACAGCGTATTTTGTGAGTAATTTAGCAGATAAATTGGGTTAAGGGGAAAAGGATATTGAAGGGAGAGAGAAAGAAGATTTTATTTTCATATTAAATAACACAGTAGTATTTTTTTTTATTGCTTCATTGGTGTGTATCCTATCTGAGCCTTTTTTCCCCCTGGTAGAACTAAATCTTTGCATGGTCAATTGTACTTTTGGGATAAAACTTTTTTAAAAAGCTAAAAATGATATGCAACTCGAAGACTTAACACTCACTTGACTTTAAAGAAGTAAATGTAACATTGGTGGTTACATTTGATAAATTGTGTATGCATTGGGGCCTCCATGTCTCCATTTTAAAAAAAGAATATGAAAATAATGAACTATGTTGGGTTTCTAGGAGGAAAATAAACAGTGATACTGTAAAGGGTTAGCTAAATATTAAATGCTTTGCAAATACCTTTGGTACTGCTCTGCAGGAAGGACTCATAACCTTTTAGATAAAGTTATTACATTTCTGAGGGAAGAACATGAATGAATAACAAAGCAGGCATTGCCCCTGGAAATCAGTCCTCTGATACTGGACTGATAAGTAGACTGGTTTCCAGTCTTTGTTTTCTTTTTGAGGAAATGCAAACACTTTAGTAACATGATCTTACAAATAGCCCTATTCTCATTAAGCAGTGGGCCATTTTTACAAAGAAAGGAAGGTTGATCAAAGAATATGTGTGACTTGCTAAGGATCAACAAGAAGGCAGATGAGAGAGGAGATTTACATTAACCTCTGGTTCTGTTAGTAATGAGTCACATGTCCATGATTCAGACAGGCTTGCAACAAGAACAGCTCTGGGTACCTAATAAGTGTTCAATAAACATTGGTTATGTCAAAGAATATTGTTTCAAAAATGTCTAGAATATTTGTATAACCACCAGTCTGTTAATCAGTGAGAAATATGATCTGATTTCTTCTGCAACAACAAAATTTTCACATGGGTTTTAGGATTAAGACTGTAGTTTTGAGGTTTTAGAATAAGTGACCTCAGTAGAGGGATGATCAGTCTCCTTCCTGAGTGTTAATGTTAACATTTGCACAGCATTTTTATATTCATTTTCTTTGCTGATACGACTGAGTACAAAGGGTAGGCATTTGTTCCACTTTTCCAAAGAGTAAACTGAGATTTCAAGAGGTTATTTCCCTTCCTAATATGTTATGAGTAGTACTTTGCAGAGACAGAACTAGAAATGAGATCTTCTAGTTCATAGGCCCATGTGCTCTTCTTTCCTAAGAAAAGAAACAAAACAAAGCAAAGCAGATGAATACATAAATAAAATCTGAAGATCAGTCCTTTAAACCTTTAAATAGAACTTTGGATAAAAGTAGCAAGAGCCTGTGTTAAATAAGAATAAAGTGCCTGGAAGAACTATCATTAATATTTCTTCTGGAATGTTCTATCATATGAACTAGAATAATAGGAGTAGCAAATATTATACTATTGTCAAATACGCTCTTAAGTGCTTAATTAATTTGATCCTCATACTAATTCTGTGATGTCGGAACATCAAAGTATATCAAATATACTTTGTTATTGAGTCTGGGCAGCAAAATTAGAAACTGATGATGTCACACTATCCGAATCAATCTGGTTCCAGATTTTTAGATAGCAAGTAGTGGGAGTTTGGATAGCAAGGATTTATTCAAATCTGTTGAGTTCTGAAATTTAGGTATTTACTTTTTACAGGAGAAAACAGAGGCCAAGGGAAATGTTCAAGGCCATACAGCTAGTAAATTGTGGATGCAGGACCTAGGGCTGCAGTCTAGGCCGTCCAGCTCCTGAGTAAGCTGTTATTAACCATAGGTTTCTGTTCTTCACTAGGACCCTCCCCTACCCACCTGCTATGTATCAGGAAGTGCAGGGCCTTAAGTTTTGAATAGTGAATGAAAGAATATAGTCAAAATATGGAGTGTTAGAATATGGTGGTGAGAAGAGAGAACAGCTTAGTGAAGGACCTGGGTTAATTTAGACCAAAGAACATCTACTTATCTATGGTTTTACTTGAAAAGCTGGGAGTCAGAAGCTGTATTATCTCTAAAACATCTGCTGCCTAGAAGACCTATCTGTTTTAACATGATTAGAAAAGTGATCAACCCAGCTGGAATCAGTATTGGCTATGTTGCCTTCCTCCTGTGTGTCTGCCTGGACTTCCAGCTCTGGGGTGCATGCTGAATAATTCTGCTTCAATCTGCAAGTTATACAAGAGAAAAGTAACTATTAGTACTTTGTTTCCTAAATGATACTTGCTGGGCATTATTTCCAAGGAATGTTCCTTGGGAAGATAGTTTTATGGTCAAATAAGCTTGGAAATCACTATATATTACACAGTGCCCATGGAGGATTGCTTATTAGTCTACTCAAGAATTTATGAAGTTCTACAGGAAAGAAGTCTAACCTTGCTTAACCAACCATTTTTTTCAGATTATTTGATAAAAAAAAATTTGAAAGGGGTTTCACTGCTGTTATTTGTTATTTATAAAATGTCCATTAATGTTCTATGGTATTCAAGATCCAGGAGATCTTGAATTAGTATAAAAAAGTTTAACCAAAGGGTGGTGCCTGTAGCTCAAAGGAGTAGGGTGCCTGCCCCATATGCTGGAGTTGGTGGGTTCAAACCCAGCCCTGCTCAAAAACTGCAAAAAAAAAAAGTTTAACCAAAATAAATGTTTTAGAGACGCTGACTATAGTTTAGTTGACATGATAATGTGATTTAAATCTATTCTAGACAGGTAGACCTTCTTATATCCTTCAATGCTAATGACTTCTGTGTGTACCGGTGTCTTTTGTGTGAATTATATCATTTGACTCTTAAAACCACTCCTTGAGAAAGTAGGGCAGCTACCATTATTCAACTTAAAGAAAGTATGGCTCAAAAGGGTAGTGTCACCCCAGCTCCTCAAACAGAGCTGTGTGGGCTGACAGTTGCTTTTTTCATGATTGTGTCAAATCGCCTTATCTCTTGTGATCTTGCTTGGTTGGGGAGACGTGTGCTTTGGTTGTATTTTTCATAATGGTCTTAGTTTGTGCGGATTTATCAACATGCTATCTGAGATCCCCATTAATAGTTACTGGGACCATATCAGCAGCTACAGAAAGAGAAGTTTATGGATGTGGAAGCAAAAATGATAAAAAGTAAGCATTCTGTGGGAAAACAGTGGTGTCAAGGTATGCTCTAGGCAGTTGAAATCAATAAACAAAATGACACAGTATAAGAATGGTAAAGGTTAGTCATTGTGAAGTTGTGTTAGCTTTCATGAAAATCACTAGACATTGAGTAATAACTCACAAATTGACAGGAATTATAATTACAATGTTCTTCAAATAAGTAGGCTTAGAGGTTTGTCTGTAAAATATTTTCAATAGAAGCATAGCATTTTACATTTGAGAGCAGTTTTAGAGACTAGTTAATCCAGATCCCTTATTTTACAAATGGGGGGAAAGGCCCAGAGGAGTTAAAGGGCCTACCAACACTTGTCTGTTTTAGTGCAAGAGCAGGCAAGAGTCCAAATCATTTTACTCTTCCAAAAAAAAAAGCTGCTTGTTACAGTGCAAGACAGTTGGGGGACTTCCGGGGAGGGGGGACTTCCTGGGGTCACATCTGGATTGCTTCTGATGTGCACATATACTAAGAGTTCTCCATAAAGTGAATAGAACTTTACTAGCGTACCAGAATCTGTAAGATGTGCTTCTTCATTTGTCCCTTTATGATCCAGGGGCATTTAATTACCCTGCCATTCTGAAATTTCTAGAATTCTCATAATATGATTAGCTCCTGCCTAAAGAGCTCTTAGAAAGCTGCTTCTTGTACAAGAATCTAGACTCAACATCAGGGGAGTTGACACCTTGCTCTCCTTCCTGGTGGGTCCCAGGATTTTCCCTTTATTCTGTCTGCAGGGAGTGTTTATAGATTCAGTCCTCTCTCCTGACTACACATCCTAATTACTCTGGGTTGTCGTCTGCCCTTGTGATTTTTAACTCTGTTGGCAATTATTCTTTCTCCTAAACTCAGAATTTCTTGCGGTATTTCCTCTTAAAGACAACTCTGAGAGTAATAAAAAAAATTCTTACAATAAAATTCTCTCTCTATATATTGTCTTTATAAATACTAACAGTCTGAGTGTGTGGAGCCAGACAGACATAAGCTTACTTTTTGGCCCGGACACTTGTAAATAAGATAAGATCTGCATTGCAGGGTTTGTTTTAAGGATTAATAATAATTTATACAAGAGGTACATAACAAGGGCCTGATAAATGGAAGATAGCAGTACTATTGTTGTTAGTATTAGGCTCAAGTCTGTCTCTTTGAAAAGGCTTCACATTAATGTAGCTGACAGCTTTACTAAGGCTGACAACTAAGTTCTTGAACTCATTCTAGGAAAAGTACTCCAGACCCTTTTAGAAAAGGTAGTGGTTTGTCTTGATGCTAAGATCCAGTGAAATTTGCCCTGAGTTCATTTTCCTTTGATAGTTCTGCCTAGAAAGTTCTACAGCAGCTGTGTGACTCCTGAGGAGAGGGCACCATTATTATGTGCCTTTTTTCGTTGTTCTTGTTCTTCTAATCTAAACCTTTGTCTTTGATGTGTCTGGGTAACTAGGTGCAACAGAGGAAAAAGAAAGTGAACTTGAGGTCAAACATTTTTTTTTTTTTAAGAATTCTTTTTCTTTTTTTAGGGTTTGTTTGTTTGTTTGTTTATTTATTTATTTATTTATTTATTTTGCAGTTTGGCCAAGGCGGGGGCTTGAACCCACCACCCTCGGCATATGGGGCTGGCACCCTATTCCCTGAGCCACAGGTGCCACCCTGAACATTTTTAATATTACATCTGTATAATGACAAATACCACTTTGAAATAGTGTCTTTTGTCTTATTCTGAAGTCATACTTTCAATTATCATTAATTTGGATTTTATGACAATATACATCCAGCTAGTTTGACGTTAAACTTTGATATGCTTCTGGAAAAATGAATCTATGCCAAAAAATGGTGTAAATAAGATTTCAGGTGGGAACATTTACCTATTTAAAACCATAAACTAATGAAAAACTTGAGCAATTATAAAACTAAATATTAGTAGGTTGAGATAAATGTATCTTAAGCAGTTTATCTTAAATGTTAAAAACAGACCATTTTGGGCCAGGCGTGGTGGCTCAGGCCTGTAATCCTAGCACTCTGGGAGGCTGAGGAGGGAGGGTTGTTTAAGTTCAGGAGTTCAAGACCAGTTAGAGCAAGAGGGAGACCCCCTACTCCTGGCTCTACTAAAAATAGAAAAATTAGCTGAGTGTTTGGCCATTGCCTGTAGTCTCAGTTCTTTGGGACAGGAGGATCACTTGAACCCAGGAGGTTGAGGTTGCTGTAAGCTGGGCTGATGCCACGGTGCTCTAGCTTGAGCAACTGAGAGACTCTGTCTTAAAAGAAAACAAAAACAAAAACACAGACAGCATTTTTATCCATTCACTGAAGTCTTTAACAGCAATTGGATAAGCTAGCTCCAGTTACTCTCTAAATTTGAAGGTAAACTATATTTCTTAACTAGTTTATTTCACATTATTTCCTACAGGAAGAATGAGGCATCTTCTGGGGATTTGGGGAGAGTTTGGATCTGTTACCAATTCAATAGTCTGCGTGGTTGTTGACTGATGATTAGTTGGGTCTGTGAGACTTACAGAGTTCTGAAGGTAACAGACAAAACAACACAAAAAAGTACTTGTAAGGAATGGATCAGAAAGCCTTGAAGTATTTCCAACCCAAGGATCTTTCTATATACTTTTAGTATTCAGAAAGTTCATATTTTTATGAAGCTGTCCCCAGCAGATGAGGTTGGACTTCTGCTAACTAGTTACCTTCCTCCTGGGTCCCACTTGTATTTCCAAATTAGAGTTTGGAAAACTAGCTCAGATGACCTCCCACTCACTCAACAGTAGAGTTGATTGAGATCCTTAAGTGCAAACTAATAACAGTGTTCACTTCCAAAAGAGAGGTTTAATTCTATTTTTGAAGATGAAGATTATGAAGAGAGGCCCTTCACCATCTACCCAATTACATGATGTTGAATGTTTATTAAGTATTCAGGTCTGTCTGAAATTATCATTTCCCTTGTCAGGGACTAGGTTGAAACAACCAGTGCATTTACACATAAGCCAAGAAGTACCTGACTGGTCTCTGGTGGTTTTGTTCAAGTTCATCTATCTTAAGCCAGACAATTTAGCAGGGAACTGCATAAATAGTTCTCCTGGTAATCCCTTGCTTACTGCAAAAATATTTTAGCTGCTATTTTTCCTCTAAATTATAATTTTCACTCCATGGTAACATGGTAAAGAACACTTTTTTAATTAGCTATTTTAAATTTTAAACCAAAAGGTTAAAAAATTGGGTCTCAGCTATAGAAACTTTTTGATTAGGGAAGGATTTAAACCAAAGGTAACCAGCTTTAGGTAATATATAAAGATACTTAACAAAAACAAGAATCCCTCCCCAACCCTTTTATTACTTGGATTACTCTACTTTGTGAGTGTATACTTACTTGTTCACATTTAAAATTACTCTCAAATATGTTCAGTTAATAGCTTGGTTTTTAAAACCAATCAGGGTAAATTTGGTATTGTGTTACAAGACCGTGTCATATAAATTTTTGTTGGTAAAGGGTTCAGAAAAGAACTTTTATTAAATAGTCAGAGCCACTTTATTTATGGAAAAAATGTACTTTAACACTCTTAATTTGCTTTTTTGCATTTTCTGCTATGGGTGTATACAATGAAAGTTGGTTATGTTTCTTAGTTTAGCAAGGAAAATTTTTCCTAACTTCTTCTGCAAGATTTTGGGTAAATAGCCAACTTAACAGAAGCTTTATGCCCTACTTAGATGAAAGTGTCAGTGTTAGGTTATCTCTTATAAAGCTCAATGGTTTGCTCTGTGCTGCAACACATTTTTAAAATATTCAGGATTCCTTTTGGCTTAAGTATCAAACTATAATAAAATCCACTGCCCTATATTGAAAGGAATCTTTCTAAATAACAAAACTTTACTAGTTCAATAAAATACTTTATTATCTGAGCAAAACTAGAAAGAACATGTTAATCCTTCTGGACAGTAAGAAGAATACAAATCTAGAGATGTCCCTGAGGGAAGTTCAGTTTCCAGTCTAGGAAGAAGTGAAAAAAGAATAAAGAAAAATATGGACCAGTGAAAAAGTCTGTCCTATTAAAAGTTCTGAAATATTTTCCTGTCAATGTCTATTTTTTATGGCAATGTTAAGTTTCAGAAACATTGGCATCTGTATTTAGTCTTCCAGTTAATTTATACAGACAACTTCAGATTCGTGTATTGTTTGTTCTTTTGTCCCTGCCGATTCCTGAAATTATCTCTTAATATTTATAGTTTTCATTCAAAATTTGTGTTATGTCATATAATGAAATCTCTCTGAAGATATCTGCTGTCCACCTGTTTCAAGTTTATTTTTTCTCTTGATTTTTAACTTCACAAAAATATTTAAAGTCAGCTTGGCCCCATGTGCAAGTCTGTCTCGAAGAGTCTGTTTGGGTAATTTTTAATTTAAATGTCCTATAAAAGATAATTCTACAAACAAACCAAAAGTAGTCTTTGGTCATAGAAAGCGCGTGAATTTTGGATGCTGGTAGAATGGGTCATGTTTAGACTCTCTGAACTTCAGCTTTCTTATCTATAAAATGGGAGCAAATATGCTAACTCATAATGTTGCAAAGATCAGATATTTAAGAAAGTAAACATCGTACTGAAGCGCTTTGTGCATAAGTTCAGAATAAAGGGTCCCAATGTTAAAATCGTAAGAATTCTACAATTCAATCCTAAAGACAAACAGAACAAAAGCGAGTTGTTTTTGCTAGCTTCCTTTTTCTAGACACATGCTGGATTTACTGAATTTCTCTTCTTATTTAATATATAAGTCCTGACTGTCAATCAAACAAAAACTTAATGTTTATCTTTGCTGTGCTTACTTTGAGAAGCGACTTTGAAAAATCTGTGCCTGTCTCTTTCGGAGAATATAACTCTATATGATTTTAACAGTTCTGAATGAGTTTCTCTATTTAGGTAGTGGTTATTTGAGACTTGCATAAAATTGTAGCATAAAAGGTCCTTATCTTTTAGG
>CAUYQV010069623.1:0-28458 GCA_963574575.1 Galagoides demidoff
ATTCCAAATCACAATGGTTACAATCTTACAACAATAATTGATTAATGGGTATATCTTAGATCACAATAGTCATCATTACATAATGGTAATTAATCAATAAGTATGTCTCAAATTACAATGGTTAACAATAATCAATCAGGCCCCGTGAGTCTTCTACCATTGTTCACTTGCTGAGAACCTAGTGAAACTTGGAACTTTTCATGTTTCTTCTATTCTAGAGACCATGGGAACATGGTTGGGAAAGGTCCCTAAAGCAGAGGGGGCGAGGGAATGTGGGGCTTTCTCACAGGGTGGGGGAATGAGAGGCTTGCCTGCAGGGCGGGGGAATGGGAGGCTTGCCTGTAGGGTGGGGGAATGGGGAGCTTGCCCGCAGGGCAGGGGAATGGGAAGCTTGCCCGCAGGGCAGAGGCTTACCTGCAGGGCGGGGGCTTGGGAGAGTGTGTAGGCGGAGGGACCAGGAGTTCACAACAGGAAGCACTAATGTGTGCCAGTGTCTCTGTCTTTAGTGACAACACTCATATTGCATACGTAAGCATGTTTAAACTGTTCATGTTTGAGCATGGACAACTGATATTTTTGAAAATATGAGAAACATATGGAGATAGTACCTGTTGAACAAGGGGGAGAATTTGAATGCAGACATGCCCACAGGGAGAACACCACCTGATCATGAAGGAAGAAACAGAGGCACTGAATGTACAAGCCAAGAAATGCTGCAGATTGCCAGCACCCCATAAGGAGCTAGTACAAAGTTATGGGACAGCTTCCTCCTTGTAGCCCTCAGGAGGAACCACCCTGTTGAGACCCTGATATCAGAATTCTAACCTTCTGAACTGAGCTAATAATCCTTCTTGCTTAAGCCACTCAGTTTGTGATACTTTGTTATGGCAGCCCTTGCCAACTACTGCTCATTTTTATAAGTGTCCTTTATGTATATATATATTCAATACCCTTTGTTATTCCAGAGATGACTTGAGATGTTGGTACCAAAGAGTTAGTAAAACTTAAAAAAGAATAACACTGGAGTTATAGAGCATAGTTGAAGGAAATGAAGGCAAAAACTTTGAAAATAAACTCAATTTTTTTCCTTTAGCATTGATCAGGAATGAATTTTTTTTGCAGTTATCTATTCATCTTTATTATCTACCAAGGCTCCTATTTAATTCGAGGAGCTGGTATATACAGAGACAGTTGAAAACAAATCAAAGCTATAATGCCACTTAGGGAGCTAAAACTTTTTTTTTTTTTTTTTTTTTGAGACGGAGCCTCAAGCTATCCCCCTGGGTAAAGTGCCATGGCATCACAGCTCATAGAAACCTCCAACTCCTGGGCTCAAGCGAGTCTCCTGCCTCCACCCCCCAAGCAGCTGGGACCACAGGCACCCACCACAATGCCCGGCCATTTTTTGGTTGCAGCCATCATTGTTGTTTGGCGGGCCCCAGCTGGGGATTCGAACCCGCCACCTTAGGTGTATGTGGCTGGCGCTTCAGCCGACTGAGCCACAGGCGCGGAGCCAGGGAGCTAAAACTTAAAGGGATGATTCTGTGAATCCTTGGAAAAACATAAAAATCGCAAAGCAATACATACTTTGCATATTAAGAGATTTATGAAGATGAGCGAATAAAACACATCAACACTTCAAAAGAAATAACTTCCTCTCCCACAACATAAGAATTATTAGACTTTGTTTTGAGGGGAACACCCTTAGCCCATGACAATGTTAGTGAGAAAAATAATAAGCTGGCCAGACACAGTGGCTCACACCTATACCCTAGTACTTTGGGAGGCCAAGGCAGGAAGATTGCTTGACACCAGGAATTCGACACCAGCCCAAGAGTGAGACAGTGTCTTTATAAAAAGAACAAAAAATTTAGCTGGACGTGGTGGCATGTGCCTGTAGTCCCAGCTACTTGGGAGGCTGAGGCAGGAGAATGACTTTAGCCCAAGAGTTTTGATGTTGCAGTGAGCTATGATGAGGCCACTGTACACCAGCTGGGGCAAAGGAATGAACTTTAATTTGGAAGTAGGAAAAAGTGTGTTGATGTTTAAACCTAAGAAGAAGCTCATACCTTCAAAGAGATATTGGCCCAAGTTCTGGGCTTAAAGCTAATCTCGGGGCTCCATAAGGGCAGGGATCCTTTGTTCTGTTGCATTGTTTTACCAATACATAATACAGTAACTGGCACACAATACATCATTACTGACTGCTCATCTAAGGAAATAATGTCATATACAAAACAGGAATCATGGGCAAAACAGAAGGTAGACACCACCACTCAAGTGAAAAACGTATTAAACTATCACTCTGTTAGGTCTGGAAGCATATTCATAGTTCCCACCTGTTCCATTGGAGGGTCATGTACTAAACAGGACTTAGATGTGTAGCTTAGTGTAGACTTTGCTGAGAGTGCCAAGAAATAACAGCTTATACTCCTTGGCCTTTATGATCTGGTTGAAGAAATTAGACTCAAGTGGAGATGAATAACAATAATACAATACAGGGCTCAGCTGCATCTCAGGGATGCTAATGCTAGGGGAGAGCCCAAGAAGATGCATGGGCACGGGCATAGGATTCATGGAGAAGGTGCAATAAAGTCTCGTCAAGGCAGTGTCTATCATCTGTGCATCCCCAGGGTGCCTCAAAAAGAGTTCATTGAATAAACAAGTAAGTTTGAGATTGGCCTTTTGAGTTGGTAGGTTTAGGGTGAGGTGGAGAAACACTCCATGTGGTCAGGGCCAGGTTGATAGGTATGTGTTCTATATAGTTGTGTAGGCCCCATGCCCAGAAGATTTCCATGTTTGGCTAATAGGCTGCTGCTCTGTGTTGAAATTCTTAATGACTTCTGGACAGGGGCCTTACATTTTCATTTTATGCTGGTCCTGAAAATTATGCAGCTGGTCTTGCATATGCTTAAATAGCACCTGAGTACCTCATGGATGTGATTTGCTGCAGTAACACAATGTTTGTAAAAAATATCATTTTGAATTCTCCTGGGAAAAGACCCAAGCCAACCTGGTCATTGACAATTCTTAAGCTTTTCTTGGTGGAGGAAAGTACTCAGCTTCATACTTGCTTTACTACCAAGTATTACCAAGAGCCAGACTTAGAAAATATCAGCCTCACATGCCACATGATGAAATAGCTGTTCTTCAACAAGCAGGCCAAATAATTTGGCACAATTTGTCCTATAGACTCAATGAAGTCTCCAGGTTCCATCTTTTTGGGGCTCAGGCCACCAACTGCCAAGAGGGTTTGTCCAAGGTTGACGTGATAACATTATAGGGCAGGCTTCTCTAGTCTTCTAGTTAGCATCTGGAAGTTGATGGCTGAGCAAGGACTTCTTAGGGACAAAAGGAATGTCATCCTAAGGGTAAAGGATACAGGTGTCTCTGGATATTTATACCCCACTGATGCAAAGGTGAGTACTGTCTAGAAATGTTTCAGCCAATCCACATATCCTGAATTCACTTATCTTTATTGACAGCCCATTTCCAACTTTCATTATGCTATGACTTGTCACGATTTTCTCCAATGGAAACTTCTTCCTGACCTTCAATATCATCATCAGGAAAGATTCAAGTGTTGGTTGTGATGTGTATAACAGGAGTGTTTGTCAAACCCACCTTCAGACTGTGGACTTCTTATAACGAAATCAGTGGGTCACCCGAGTAACTGGTCAACTTGAACGGACACACCTAATCTCATACTATCTAGTCTGACATATTTAGAAGTAAGGGACAAACACCGTCACAGTCCCCATCACTCCCTAATGTCTCACACCCTGTGGCTTCTGCCATGTATGGGGCTGTTTATACGCTCTAGGCTTCTGAGTCTGTGAGCACAGTATGAAGGATGAAGATGGGTGAAGGAGGCCAGGGGAGGGGACTCTGACTGATGGAGGGCACTTGGAAGCCAAGATAAAAACAGAATGTGGGAAGCCCATGTAAGTCATCAAATGGGCTCCACTGAGGCAGGACACACATTCCAATTCTCCCATTTCCTGGATGTGTGTCTAGCTGCAACTTCACCTCTTGAGCTCAGTTTCTGTAAGAAGTATAAATTGGGGGTGAATGGTTCCATAAAGATTCATACAGTTCCCAAGCATTGCCATTGTGTATTCTACCTGGTGGTCACAGGTAGGACGGACTGTTTATGGAGGGAATATAAGCAAGAATTCCATTTGGGAGACAGTAAGCATAGTTTAACATTTGCAGGTATTTCTGTAAACATTATGTATATACATAGCATGGAACGACTTAAACTCACTGGTTTATTAAATTCTACCTACGTCCTTCTGCTGTAAGCTCTATGAGCACAGGGTTGCTTAGTGGTGAAACTCTCCTATTTATTTATGCATAACTTATTTACTATCCTCTGTCTCGTTAAGAAGGGATTTGAGTGGGATTTCTTCTACTCTCCATCTTTCTAATAATGATCTTGAAATTTCTATGCAGAGCACTAGGTGGCAATGTTGTGTTTTTTTTAACCAGTTTTCCTTTTAGAAGAGCGAAATGATAGGTGAGCTGCTACTTAAAAATAATAATTACATTTTAAATTTTAGTTTATTTTAGAATCATATTTGCTAGGATTTACTTAAGGTTTAGAATGTGACAAGAAACCTTAATTCCTAAATTTAGAGGAAGTGGATTATTGTTGTTCTTTGTGGTAACAATCCTGATAGCTAAATAAAATAAAACGTTATGTATGGTGTAAAAGGAATTTGAAATTTTTCTTACAGGAAGAACATTTTGAATCCACTTGAAAATATTTAAAGAGAATTCACAGAGAGATTTTTTTTTTTTATTCTCTATGTAATAGAGTGCTGAACTTAGCATTAACCTTTTAAAGGTGTATCTGTTCTCAGAGAAAAAAAAGAAAAAGCCCGTTCTAAAAAGCAGAGGTCGTTTTGGGGTCATTACACTCATATACATTTTGGGGAAGAAAGAAATTACTCTATCTGAGCAATAACACTCTGCAAAAGCACAGTAAGCCAGAGCATGGCTTTTTTGAGTGAAGGGAAATGCTTGAAAGAGAAAGAAGTTAAGAACATGAGACCAAGGGTTTGGAAAGTGTGTGTTTTCTCCGGTATGACAGTGAAGAGTATAGATTCGTCTTTTTCACAGTTACTGATTCTAGAAACTATCACTTTAGAGGAAAGGTAGTTTGTGTGTTCAATTATCTGAGATTGGTTTTCTCCAAATACTGTTATATTGACAATGGGCAAGTGGCAGCAGGCGGAAGGATGAAGAATGGCTCTTATTTGTTCTGTCTGTCATTAATGTCACCAGTCCTCACTCACTGATAAATACACGCCCCGCCAGCCTCTTGGAGAGCCTTGGGAGGCAGCTTAATATCAGGACTGGGCCAACAGCTGAACTGCCTGGCCCATCCTAGCCCCATGGCTAGCCCCTAGCCAATCTTTTTGGGCCTTCACTTCTTTTTCTGTAACAGGGGGTATTTTAAAATTGTGCCTTCCAGCTCAGTGGATCATTATGAGTACTCCATTTGTGATGGTTTTTTAAAACTCAAGTATAGTGCTCAAAACATAGTAATTTTTCTCACTGTTCATGCTTTTGTACTAAAGGTCAACCCAGCCTAAATTACTGGCCTTGCTAAATAAGGCTTGGACATGCAAAGCCAACTCAGACATTTGAAATGGCCATAGCTGTTTATATTTTAACTTAATAAATGTATCTATCTTCCTTACTTGTAGTAACATTCATAATACATTTATAAGTTGTTACCTATTCAAAACAAGTCACTGTCCTTTTTAAAACCCTATGAACAGCTCTCCCATAATAAAAAGTAAAAAGAATAAAAAAAAAAACCCTGTATTATGAAGGGTTGGCCTTCACGAGTGACATGATTTTATGATCACCAGTTTTAAAACTGATACTTGTTTAGAAGTTTAGAAATTCTGTAGAGAATGAATATGAATATGGGAATTTGGTTTTGATTTGATTTTCTTTTCTAATCTTAATTTTTAGATTTTTAAATTTTTAGCATTTTGTCTAATTCAAAAGGTAACAATTGAAGTGATGTTATAACGCACTGTGATAAGCCCTATTATATAAAATAGTTGAAATAGTAAAACTTATTATATATTAGAATATATTTTATATGTCATAACACATAATATTATATGTCTTATACATATTTTTATAGATAGTATTTATTCCTCTAAATTGATGGTTCCTTGAATCAGTGTCTTGGAAGGCATGGGTCTACACTCATCACTGTCAAACAGAAGAAAGCCAATCCACTCTGTCTAAATCCTTGATCTTATCACTTGTCTTTCAAATTCTCCTCTTTACTCAAGAAAGCAATGCTTTGGGTAATTTTCCTTAATTGCAAAGAGAGAAGTTTTAGATAGATTAGCATCTTTATTCCCTCCAAAGCATATGTTTGGAAATAATGAAACTTTGGGTTCAGAAGGTGCTTTCTTGCAAGTGTGATAAAAATGCTGTGAAGTCCAATTATCCCAAGACACTGGTTGGGAAGAGGGAATCTTTTATAACAGAAGGTGCTAAGGGCAATGCCACTAAAGTGAATGATGATGAGGATGAGATGATGACGAAGATGAAAGAAAGCCAGTTGTTCTCCTGGAAGCCCAACCAAGAAAAGGGCTTTTGGACGCCTAGCTTGTGGTAGACAGGAGGTCCTACCAGTGAGTGTTCCCGGGTCAGAGCAGTGGTTTCCAGATGAGGAGAGCTCTGCCTCCACCTGAGGGACATTGAACAATGTCTGGAAACATTTGGGGTTGTCACAACTGAGAGGAAGATTACTACTGGTCTCTAGTGGGTAGAGTCTAGAGATGCTGCTGAATATCCTACAATGTATGCCACAAAGAATTATTTGGTCCACAACATCAGTAGGAAAAATAGTCAGGAACTCTGAGAAAGAAAGAAAAATACAGAAATACAGATACCAAGAGGTGATCTTTCTGAATACATCTGTTAATTGCTGGTTTTTCCTCCTCTCGCTGTGAGGGTGGGAGCCACGTATCTTGCTCTCTGTGTTGACCTAGCTCCTGGCATAATGTTCAACACAAAGTGGGCACTGAGCAAATTCTTAGGGGATAAGTAAATAATTGGACACTTTATTTTGTGGCCATTATTTCTTATCAATTAGGATTGTTTTCAGTTATAACTAATATTATTACAGAAACTTAACCAAGTGAGAGGATATTTTTTCTTACATAGAGTATAGAGGCAGACATTCAGATTGGAGGGGCTGGACTGTGTCAGTCAAGGAAACTATTTTATGAGGCCTGACATTTAAGTTTGTGAACTTGCCAGCATGTCCTTATGGTGGCAGCACTGTACAAACAGCTGGGTAAGATTTCCTAACCTTGGTATATCGGTGTCTCACAGCTATGTTGACATGTGGTGGTGTCTTGCTGAGTGGTGTTCATTATTGTTGTGGCATGTTTTTGTGTTTCATTATGAGAACATTGAGATCAAATTAGAGCAACAAACAAACATTGAATTTCTTGTTAAACTTGGCAAGAGTGGAAGTGAAATCAGGGGCATATTAGCCTAAGTTTATGAAGATAATGCCACAAAGAAAACAGCAGTGTACAAATGGATTAAATGATTTTTTCAGAGGGTAGAGAAAATGTCAATGATGAAGAGAGGTCAGGGTGGCTAGTAACAGCAGAATGGACAAAAACATTGCAAAATTTTGTCAGATTGTATGTCAAAAAAATCATCATTTGACTCTAAGAAGCATAGCAGACCAAGTAAGCATCAGAAGAGACACAGGAAAATCTTAATAAAATCTTGGCATGAGAAAAGGTGGGGTCTCAGTGTGTGACACACCTTGGGGGGGGCAAGACATAATTGGACTTTACCTCACAAATGTAATCAGTGTAACCTAGTTTCTTGTACCCTCATTGAATCCCCAACAACAAAATAAAAGTGTGGCTCTTGCATCATGACAATGCACCAGCTCACGTGGCACTGTGTGAGGGTGGAAGGACATTTGTTTAGCCAGTAAACAAATAGCTGTATTGGAACATCCTTCCTACTTGCCTAATCTGGCCACAATGACTTTTTTCTTTACCTTAAAGATAAAGGAAATATTCGAAGGAAGACATTTTGATGACATTCAGGGGATCAGGGTGATACAATGACAGCTCTGACAGCCATTTCAGAAAAAGAGTTTCAAAATTGCTTTGAAGGGTGAACAAGGTGCTGATGTGGGTGCATAGCTTCCCAATGGGAGTACTTTGAAAGTGGCCCTAGCAATATTCATCAAGGTATGTAGCAGTTTTTCTAGAATGAGTTCATGAACTTAATTGTTAGACTTTGTATTTTCCTGCTTTGTTCATCTTTGCATAAGGCTTTTGAACACACAGTTGCAAGGGAGTTGTACCATGTCTGAGCATATGGTGAATCTTTATGATGGAACCAGATGAATCTATATCTTTTCAGATAAAGATAACAGCTTTCCAAGAGCTTCACTAGTATGTCATGAACCAGACTGTTCTACCCCTTGTCACAAAGAAGCTGGAAATCACCTTTATTGGACTCTTAAGTGTGTCATCGCCTGGGTTCTCTTGGTGTCTACTACAGCTATAGCTTTTTCTTAGTTGTGATCATGTTGCATTTACATTTTGCATCCTGTTGTTTCAATTAATATAAAAATAATTTATGTTATTTACTAACAAAACAGAATTTTGTGAACTTAATTACTAGCATCATATTTTTAAGAAGCTTTATAGATAAGCTCTAAAGCTCCTTTCATTTAAAGGAGCTTTTAAAAATTTTTGACAGTGTCTGAAAAAAGAAAACGTACCATCATTGTGGTCAGGAGAGTACTCTAAACAAACTGCCTCTGATCAGTAATTTAGTATTTAGATTAAGCAAAAGTGGAATTCAAAGATAAATCCTCTCTTTAAAAAAAAAAAAAAACATTCAGTTAATATAATCCCATTCATCTGAGCTAAAGATGTATTTTCCACATAGTCACGTCCTGACTTCATTCATCTGCTGACTCTGAACTACCTCTGAGTGTCTGCCGCTTCCTAGGTGCTTTGCGCGACATGAGTACGTCTGCTGAACCAGCTTCTTCAGGGGCCCCACCTGCTGGGACCGAGCATCCTTCCCACCCCGACCCACGCAGTGCGAGCTCTCACGGAGCTTGCGTTCTAGTGGCAGAAAGCAAAAACTAAGCAAATAGATCGATCAAAAATACCTTTTCGACAGTAATCAGTGCTTGAAGAAAATAAAACACGGGGCTGGAGTGGAAAGTAACGTGGAAAACAGGGAACCCCTTCAACTGGGCGGCCAGGGGCTCCTACTGGAGACACAGGGGAGAGGACAGAGCTGTCCAAGGGAGCTGTCCACCTGAGGGCTCCAGGTGGAGGCCCAGGCACGAATACTAGGTGTTTTGACCAAGAGAAAGGGCCAACGGGGCTGAGTGGTGGTGCAGGGGACAGGGAGCAGTTGGTGCAGGTCACATTGCACCTAGGCTGCCTGAGAAGTTGGGGCTCATTATGAGTGAATCCAGAGGCCACTGGGGAGTTAAGTCTGATCTAGGGCTAAAATCTCTACCCCTTGTAGGTGTCAGGTCTGGAATCAGGGAGACAGTGAGCAGGCCCTATGTGCAGTGGTGACAAGAAGCATGCTTGGGGACCTGCTTTGGAGGTGGAGCCAGTCGATGAGATGGGGCCAGGGGGCAAATCAAGGCTGAATCGCAGGCTGGGAAGAGGCAGGATGCCATGCCTGTCTCACTGCTCAGGTACCACAGTAAAATGCCACAGACTGGGGGCCTTAAACAACAGAAACTCTTTTTTTCTCTGAGTTCTGGAAGCTGGGAGGTGAGACCAAGGTGCTGGCAGGTTTGTTGTTCTGTAGACGCTCTCCTGGGCTTGAAGTGGCTGCCGCCTTGCTGTGTCCTTACCCAGTGTTTCCCCTGTGTGTGCGGCCCTGGGATCTCTCCGTGTGTCCAAATTTCCTCTTCTTAGAAGAATACCAGTCAGATTGAACCAGGGCCTGCCTTAACATCCTTATTTTAACTAAATTACCTCTTTCAGCATCTAGCTGCAAGTAGAGTCAAGGTCTAAGGTGCTGAGAGTCAGGGCTTCAGCCTGAGGGTTTCACAGGGACACAATTCAGCCCAGGAGCAGACACTCAGATAAGCCCAGCCAAGGGGCTGAGTGTGAGAACAGAGAATCGCTTGAAAAGTCAGAGACACCATGAAGATGAAGATTGCATGAAACACAAGGGTGAGAGGCTAAGGTGTTTCCATTGCTCAGAAGAGTATGTTTATGCCCTTGCTCCCAGGGCTAAGGACACCAGGGAAGGCTGAAGAGGAGGAAAGGGGACGTGCTGGTGGGAGAGGAGAGGGAGGAGGAGAAAGGAGCCTTTGAAATGACTACTGTGCTGAACGAGAAACATCATCATGTGTAACGATACTGTACTTAGGCAGTGCAGTACTTTTGCATCAGAAAGCTTCAGAATATGAGGAATTTCCTGATTATAAAGTAACTTTGATAGGCAACTTCTCTGGGGAGGGAGATGGATACAGATTATTGATCTTCTGAGATTGTAGGATAGTTGGTAGAGAGGACGACCCATGTGGCATTGGTAGCCACTTCCTTAGTGCTTTGAAATCATGGCAATTCAGAATGCCTTTCTCACAGTGAAAATGCTTATTTTTTCCTAACTATACAAATGACACGTGATTATTCACATCCCTTTTGTGTACTATTACACATTCAAACAATGCTGGGAACAGGTGTGGAAGAGAATGAAGCCATCTGATCTTCCCCCCCTGGAGACAGCTGCCACTAACAGTTTGTGATGGTCATTTTCTTCATGATTTACTTCATGTGCATATGTGCATGTCTGTAATTCATGCCGTGCAAGCCAGTTTATTTGTGGTGGGGTAGGTGTGAGTGTGAGAATTCATGTGCACATGTGTGGCTGTGCCTGCACACGTGTGCACATATGTGCACTCCTGTGTGTTTTTGCACATGTATGCATGCATGTGCATGAGCCTGCGTCTGCATGTGTGTGTTCATGCACCCCCTTCCCTTGCCTCCCCTGTCCCCTGGGAACCCACATTATGGGTCTGGTTTGCATCCTTTCTCCAGAGACTAACATCTGTTTACTAATATATACCTACATGTGTACCAAAATGTGATTTTAAAATTAGTGTCCGTTTACAAAAATGTAATCTCAAATGAATACACTACCACATGATTTTATACATCTTACTTTCTTGTGAATGCCAATGGTGACTCTGCTCTTCATGGAACAAAATTTCTGCATTTATCTAGATACAGTGTTTCGTAAATATTCCTGCTGTTTGAGTGGAATTCTTCTACCAGCATTGCCTGCTCATCTGCTTCTTGCTTCCCTCCTCCTCTTGGTTGAGGAGATAATGGAGCACTTGTTGGTGGGTGGATGATGGAATTCAATGCTCCATTAGAGGTCGTCTCCATGAACTTGTCTCAGAGTGTGGGGTACCTTCTGTGTGCAAGATCTGCTCTGACTGCCAGGGGAGCCAGAGGGTATGGACACACACCAGGACTGTGAGTGATTCAGCTCTCTGCCTAACTGTTGGATGGCCCTTGACTTGGTATGGAAATCCACAGAGTTCTACGTTGACCTTTTTGCCCTCATTGTTGCTTTCATAAAGGTGGAAACTTTGTTCTTTTGTCTTCACTGGAGACACTTAGATTTGCACGCGAAGGCAAGTGTCTATGGCTTTTGTGCCTACACAGCCTGCCACAAAACTTCTCCACATCACCTACCTGTTTGCTTCTCCCACACCCCTTTACTAACCTCCATGCAGAGAATCTGCACTGCTTACCTGCACCTGCTCTGGAGGCAAAGTTATTTCTATTGAAATCATATTTCCATCCTTAAGTAAAACATCATTCTATTCAGGGATGCTTGGGTGGCAGAAAGGAAAATTGGCCAATTTTTCTGATTAGCATACTTTCTACTGCTGAAACTATTTTTAGCTTAGAGCTTGACCCCAGGGAAGTAATATGAGCTCTAGTTTCAATGCTATGAAATCTAAATCCCAAAGGGAAAACAAGAGATCATTAATTGTATATTCCTAATTACACACACCAAAGGAGTTAGTGAGTTGCAACTGTGAATATAGATCAAACAAGAAGACATGGAAACATATCATGCTGTTATTCAAGTTTAACAGAAACTTGTTAAGATTTTATTTAAAATATTGCAGGAAAAGTGCAGTTATAATGAAATCGTATAGGGCAAGGGGTTGCAGAATGATCAAGTTAGTAAGTTATCTTTCAAAGAGCATCTGATGGTGGCTCTTTTCCCAGCCAACACCTGGTGTGAGCTGATTTATGCCCGTACCTGTATTCTGCAAGGCCCAATGGTCTGTGGCCATCAGTTTGGTCATAGACTTAGTCTTAACTGGGTCTGAGTCTGAAAGCTAGAATGAGAAGGACAGAAGAGTTTTTCTTGCACCTTAGCTTCTGTCTTCTCATGCAGGGACTCTGAGGGCACAGATTAGAGGGGCAGGAGTGAAAATGGAAATGGGCCATTGTTGGCTGCCTGCCTGCAGGGACACACTCAGAGTGGTCAGCCAGTTTGTGTGCTACTTCTTCTGGGAGGACGCTGTCACCAGAATCAGAGCTTTCCAGGGACTAGGAGGTGGTCTGGTAGTCCCCATGCTTGGCACTCCCATCACTACTTCTGAGAATGTGCAGAGAAAGAAATCTTTTGTTGCTCAAAAGTGATAGAATGTTTCCATGATCACACACTTTTAGCAGCTAAATATTGTCCTAATGTATATGTGTGTGTTCACGTGTGCAAATGGTTTTGATCTTATTTTAGCAAATTTAAATGCAGATGAAATCCGTATTGACTGAACTTGGTCTTCCTGCTGGATATCTGGGACATTTAATTTAATGTAATAAACATTTGTTGTATATTATGGAAGGGATGTGAGTTCTCTGGGAGGGGGAATGGAGACCGCTGGGGGTTCAAGATCGGAAGACAGCTAGTGGGACTGAAATACACTTCACACTGGAGCTGTGAGACTCTCACCCTAATTCTCTTCTTATCTATCTCTGCTTAGTCTAAGCAGGTCATTTAACCCCTCTGGAATTTGTTAAGTTAAAAATTACCACTTATAAAAGGACTAGATTCTCCAATTTATAAAGAAATCTCCTTTCACATTAAAAAATTGTCTTTCAAGGATGAAAAGATAGTGGTGTTACCTTCATCATCAGATGCATGTATACAAAATGCATTAGCTTTGACAGCATTTGAGAAATCATATAACAAGCCAGGGAATACAGTAACTCCCAGCATTCAAGTCATAAGTAGGGTATAAATTAGATACTCTAAAACAAAAAAAGAAATTCCCCCTTATGCATTACATAAGTCATTGCCCTGATCCTTTATTAATTCATAATGGATTTCTGAGTTCTCACTCTGAGGGAGGCAGCTGCAAAGTGCTAGAGAAATAAAGGCAGAGAGACACAGCCCTTATCCTCAGAGAACTCAGGGGAGGTAGGATGGGGACTAGAAAGCAAAGAACTAATTACCATGCAGTATAATGAGGGCTGGAACATAGCTGTGTCCCCTAAATGACAACTCGCTGCACAGGAAATGGTGACTTTGTTGTATATTTCTATCCACATTATAAAAATGTAAGATGAAAGTGATTGCAAAATGTTAATGCAGGCATACCGCAGAGACATTGTGGGCTGGGTTCCAGACCATCACAATAAAGTGAATATCGCAATAAAGTGAGTCACATGAAGGTTTCAGCGTCTCAGTGCTCGTAAAACTTAGGCTTACACTATACTATAGTCTATGAAATGAGAAATAGCATTATGTCTAAAAAAATGCATGCACTTTAATTAAAAATAAATCTGCTAAGGAGCGTGTAACAACTCACCTGCTTGGAAAAAAATAGTTGCTAAAAATGCTAATAATCATCTGAACCTACAGGGAGGAGTCACAGTCATCTTGCTGGTTGAAGTTCTTGCCTTGGCACTAATGGTGCTAACTGATCAGGATGGATGTTGCTGAGGGCTGGGGTGGCCGTGGCAATTTCTTACAATAAGTCAGTGAAATTTCCCACATTGATTGGCTTTTCCTTTCATGAGAAATTTCTCTGTAGCATGTGATGCTGTGTGGTAGCAACTGACCCACAGCAGAGCTTTGAACATTGGAGTCCATTCCCTCAAACCCTGCCAATGCTCTATCAACCTTATCAGTCCTCTTTGTTTTCTTTTTCATTTCAACAATGTTCACAGCATCTTCACCAGGAGTATATTCTATCTCAAGAAACCATCTTTCTTTTTTTTTTTTTTTAAACATCCATAAAAAAATGGAATATAGTGGAATTAGATCCACTAAATCTCTTCGAGTTTTATCATGAGATCGTAGCAGTACGGTCACATGTTCAGGCTTCACTTCTAATTTCAGTTTTCTTGCTATTTCTACCACATCTGCAGTGATGTACTCCACAGAAGTCTTAAACCCCTCAAACCCATGAGAGTTGTAATCAACTTTCTCAAAACTCCTAATAATGTTGGTATTTTGCCTTCTCCCACGATCACAAATGTTTTTAATGGCATCTGGAATGGTGAATCCTTTCCAGAATATTTCAATTTACTTTACCTCGTTTTCACCCGTGACTGATATATCCTTAAACAATGTATTTTTTAAATAATGGGACTTGAAAGTCAAAATTACTCCTTGATCCATGGGTTACAGAGTGGATGAGTATTAGCAGGCATGGATAGTAATCTCCTTGTACATCTCCATCAGAGCTCTTGGGTGATGCATTGTCAATGAGCACTAATATTTTGAAAGAAATGCTTTTTTTCTGAGAGATAGATCTCAATGGTGGACTTAAAATATTCAGTAAACCATGCAGTAAGCAGATGTGCAGCATCCAGCCTTTGTTATTCCATTTATAGAGCACGGGTGAAGTTAATTTAGCATAATTTTAAGCTCTAGGACTTTTGGAAAAATAAATGATCATTAACTTCACCTTAAAGTCACCAGCTGCATTAGCCCCTAACAAGAGGGTCAGCCTGTCCTTTGAAGCTTCGAATCCCAGAATCGACTTCTCCTTTCCAGCTATGAATGTTCTAGATGGCATCTTTTTCCCACCTAGAGGAAGGTTGTTTGGTCTACTTTGAAAATCTGTTGATTAGCACAGGCACCTTGATTGCTCAGCTTAGCTGGATCTGCTGGATAACTTGCTGCAGCTTCTCCATCAGCTGCTTCACCTAGCACTGTTATGTTCTAGAGCCTCACGAACCAACCTCTGCTAGCTTCAAACTTTACTTCTGCAGCCTCTTCATCTCTCAGCCTTCGTAGAACTGAGGAGAGTCAGCACTTTGCTTTGGATTAAGCTTTGGCTTAAAGGAATGTTGTGGCCAGTTTGGTTATTTATTCAGACCGCTAAAACTATCTCCATGTCAATAATAGATCTATTTTGCTTTCTTATCATTCGGGCATTCACTGGAGTAGCACCTTTTATTTCCTTCAAGAATTTTTTTCTTATTAACATTCACAACTTGGCTAATTATACCACGCAGGAGGGCTAGCTTTCCACCTGTGTCAGCTTTCAACTTGCCTTGTTCACCAAACTTACTCAGACTTAGCTTCTGATCAGAGTGAGAGATATTCAGCTTTTTCTTTCATCTGAACACTTGAGGTCATTGTAGAGCTGTTCACTGACCTAATTGCAATATTGGTGTGTTTTGTGGAACAGGGAGAGCCAGGGAGAGGGAAAGAGATAAGGGGAACAGTCAGACGGTGGAGCAGTCAGAGCGCACACAACATTTATTAAGTTCACAGTCTTATGTGGGCATGGTATGTGGTGCCCTGAAGCAATTACAATGGTGACCTCAAAGGCCACTGACTACAGATCACCACAACATATATGATAAAAATGAAAACGTGTGAACTATTGAGAGAATTACCAAATGTCACAGAGAGACACAAAGTAAATCATTGAGTTGGAAGGCCAATAGACTTGCTGGACGCAGGGTTGCCACAGACTTTCAATTTGTAAAAAATGCCATCTCTGTGAAACACAATAAAGAGAAGTGGAATAAACAAGGTTTGCCTGCATACATTTCTAACTCAGTGATATTTCAGAAGCTAAAACTAATCACAATAAACAACCAAATGTGTGTCTGAGTATTATACAGCTACTGTCTTGGGGAAATTGCACAGGAAAGTTAAGAGAGGCAATCCTATCTGTGTAGCAGGGGGCTATGAATTCTGTCTCAGCCTCCTCCTAACTCTTATCTTAGTTCAGTAACTTCAAGTTTTCATTCTCTTGTTGGTGAGAATAAGGGATAACAGTGCTTTTCTCACATAGTATCCATAGTAATGAAATAGAATATTGCGGAAGTATCTAATTCTCTGACACACTTAGAGTTGTTATTGTTTCAGTATTTCTGGTCACTGTTTCCCACAAGTGTCTGGAATTTTTTTTTTTTAACCCAAATCCCTCATTACATAAGTGACATAGACCTCCCCTTGTGGTATAACTGAGGCACCTTGTTATATGGAATTGAATTTGCTTTGTTAAAAAGTTCCCACTTATACATTCATGGGAATTCTTGTGGTGAGAGATGGCTCCATGGGGTCTCTAGGCTCTCTAGCAGGTGGCCTGTCTCTACTTTCCCTTGCTTTCCTATCACCTGAATTTAACCCACAGGGACCATTTTCCCTGTTTCTCTCTGTCCCTGTTACAAGTTGCATGCCTGGTGCCTCACTGGGTCTAATAACCTTGACCTTTTTGCAGGGCAATAGCTATCTGGTGAAGTCTACTACAGGCCAGCTGCCTGCCTATCAGTGTACCTTCTGCTTTGTAGAGGCTGCTGCCTGTGATGTGGAACTTGCCAGTCTACAATGCCCTGTTCTTTCTCCTGCCTAGAAAACCTCGGCTGTGACTTACCTTGCATTTGCTTACAGAGAAATAGCATCTGCTTCTCAGAAGTTTATTCTCACAGAGGGGATTTGCTTCATGGTTGCTTTGTCTATTTCTATTTGTTGGTCTATCATTTTGCTTCCCAGCGCTACACTTGCCACAGAGTAGCGTGCAGTCTGGGTCCCTAAAATCCACACCACAATTTAGCTTCTGATCTACTGATCACTGTTTGTTTCAGCTTTTTCTTTAAGGATCTGAATGCTGCTATCGAACAAGTTTGAAGTCTTTCTCTGGGAGGCTTCTTAACTGCCACATAAATGAGTGGGAGCTAACAGACATTTGAGCACAGAGCACGTTCTACTTCACTCACAGATACAGATATGTCTACGTTTCAGTATCTATTATGCTGGGACACACAGAGATGCTTCAAGCCTTAAAACAAAGTGGAATATTCCTTTTAATGGGGCTTTTGACTTGTAGTCAAACTGATGGATTGAGTCAAATTGATGATTGTTAACAAATCACTTTCCAGAGTTCGAAACACCAAGAGATTCCAGATGAAATACTTCCAAAGGTTTTCAAAGGCACAAACCTCAAAGACAGAAACTCTAGAAATAAGCGGAGGATGAACTAAGTGAGGCCCAGGACAATAGTGAGCATTTGACACATGCATGGAATTAGGAGACAAATTTGTTTGTTTGAGACTCACACTGAGCAGGGAGGTAGACCCTGAACTCTCCTATGTGAACTCAGAAACTGGGAAATGGCTCCTTGTTTTTGAACAGGGACTGAATTGTGTGTCCCGTAGCCTTCGTCATAGCAAAGAGCAAACTGGGGCAGAGTCATTTCCACTTCAGGACTGTGGAAAACTCAGTCATTGGACTCAGATTTACAACCTCCCTAGAGACTGAGCAGCAGAGGGTTTGGAAAAGGCAATCAATATCACTACATAGAGAGCTTTCCATGGCTCAGAGAAAGAAAGCTCATGGAGAATCTGTGATGTGAAATGAGGTCATAGAAAAGGATGACACAGTATTTGAGAGAGTTGATTCTGTGAAAATCAGTCTGCATCCTCCACCACCCTAAATGGCGACTGTATAACTCCGAAAGAACAAATATGAGAAGAACATGAATGCAACTTAAATAGGCACAATTACAAGCAGCCCACAGAGATAGAAAATAGTGAGCATGATGTACCAGTAAGAGGTTATGACACAGAGCAAACAACAGTCACAAAAAGCCTAAAATATCATGAGGTTGGCTAAAAAACAGATTGGGCAAAACCACAGGGAGAATCAGTGACAAGAAAGGTAGACTGAGGAAAAAAAAAGAAAGAAATTTTGAAAACCCTGGGTGACAACTTGAATCAAATAATTTTATACAACCATCTTCTCTGACTACAATGTAGAGAAAACTGGAACAGGGTGGCACCTGTGGCTCAAAGGAGTGGGGAGCCGGCCCCATATACCAAAGGTGGCAGGTTCAAACCCAGCCCTGGACAAAAGCTGTATTAAAAAAAAAATGGAACATTAAAAACTTTAAGAGCTTAAAAAAACCCTTCAAATATTTATGAAAATATGTGAAAAAAAGCATTTCAAAGTTAGCTATGAGTTATAGGAGAAGAAATGATGGAAACTAATAAAATGAGGAAAGCACTACATTTCTTAAAACATGAACTACAATTAGGCCAATTATCAGAAGGAAATTTACAGCTTTCAATACATTTATGAGAGCGGTGCCCGTGACTCAGTGAGTAAGGAGCCAGCCTCATATACCAAGAGTGGCAGGTTCAAATCCGGCCCCAGCCAAACTGCAACAAAAAAATAGCCAAGCATTGTGGCAGACACCTGTAGTCCCAGCTACTTAGGAGGCTGAGGCAAGAGAATCACTTAAGTCCAGGAGTTGGAGGTTGCTGTGAGCTGTGATGCCATGGCACTCTACCAAGGGTGATAAAATGAGACTCTGTCTCAAAAAACAAATAAATAAAAATAAATAAAAATAAATTTATTAGTAAGTAAAACATTCTGAATACAACTGAAGAAGTTAGAAAAAAATCAATAAAGTAACCTTATAGTTTTTCAATTCCAAAACAATTCAGACATTATCTCTTTAAATATTGCTTCTGTTCTATTCTCGCCTCTCTTTTATGAGTACAGATTAAAAGTATGCTAGATTGTCTTATTCTGTTCTTGGTGCCTTTCTCTGCTATTTTTGCTCATCTTTTTATCTCTCTGTATTGCACTTTTAATAGTTTCTACTGACCTACTTTTGAATTCATTAATTCTTTCTTTAGCTATGTTTAATTTGTTGAAAAGCCATACTTTGTGAACTTAGTTTTGATTTTCATATTTTATATCCTGTTTTATAGTTTCCTATTCCCTACAGGTAACATCAAGCTGGGATTTTTTTTTTCTTTTTCACCCAGGCTAGAATGCAATAGCTTGATCATAGCTCACTATAACCTTGAACTCCTTGGCTAAAACAATCCTCCCACTTCAGTCTTCTGAGTGGCTAGGACTGGAGATGTGAACTACATACCAGGTTAGGATTTTGTTTTTTTCAAGTAATGATTATAGTTGTGTTTTTAGTCATATGTAGTAACTTCAATATCAGGCCTTTTTAGGTTTTTATTTATGCTATTTTGATTTTAGTGTCTCGTGTGTGTGTTCATGTGTATGTCTTTGGTTAACTTTGTTTGCCTGTCATTGTATTTTAAATACAGTGTGTCTATAAAGGTCATGTGCAATTTAAGATTGATAACTGTTTTCAATTGCATATGAACTCTATGGTCTCCTGTATTGTTTGTAGGAATAATGTGAGGTCTAAGATTCTGAAATGAAAGCATGTTCTTCCAAAGAGGATTCACACTTCTCTCTACCAGGCATTTGGAAACAGCATTAGTTTGCAGATGACCTTAATCCAAACTTAAAGTTTGATGCTATCTGGATCATCTAGGTGTTAGAAAATCTATTTTTTAAAATTAAATCATAGCTATATACATCAATGCAATCATGGGGTACAAAGTGCTGGTTTTATATACAATTTGAAATATTTTCATCAAATTGGTTAACATAGCCTTCATGGCATTTTCTTAGTTATTGTGTTAAGACGTTTATATTCTACACTTAGTAAATTTTGCATGTACCCTTGTAAGATGCACTGTAGGTGTGATCCCACCGATTACCCTCCCTCCACCCATCATCCCTCTCCCCTCCCCCTGCCCTTTCTTCTTTTTCTTGGGCTATAATTGGGTTGTAGCTTTCATGTGAATGCTATAAATTGGTGTCATAGTAGGGTTGAGTACATTGGATACTTTTTCTTCCATTCTTGAGATACTTTGCTAAGAAGAATCCAGCTCTATCCATGTAAATATGAAAGAGATAAAGTCTCCATCTTTCCTTAAGGCTGCATAATATTCCATGGTGTACATATTCCATAATTTATTAATCCATTCCTGGGTCTATGGACACTTGGGCTTCTTTCATGACTTAGCAATTATAAATTGGGCTGCAATAAACATTCTGGTACAAATATCTTTGTTATAATGTGATTTTTGGTCTTCTGGATATATACCTAACAGTATATACTTCTAAAGCAATCCTCTAACCATAGCTCCTCAAACTCCTAAAGCAATCCTCTAAGCTTAGCTCCTCTAAACCTCAGCAAACTCCTAAAGCAACTCCTCAAGCAATCCTCTTACCTCAGTCTCCTGAGTAGTTAGGACTACAAGTGCCTATCACCATGTCTGGCTATGTTTAATTTTCTCTGTAACACTTATCCCTATCTGAAATGGTTTTGTTTATTTTTTTATTGCTATCTTTTGTACGGTAATGTGTCTTTCATGCTCAGCTCCTAGAATAGTATGTGATAAAGAAAAATGTCCTAGATGTGTGTATGTGTGTGTGCATGTGTTATGGTTACTGAGATGGAGAAATTTTCCACATATTCTTTGAGTTGCTTTAAGTTCAAAAACACAGGGTGTATTTGACTACATAGATACTTAGCAAAGCTTTAATCTAATTTAGGTGGTACCTGTATACAGTATCTAAATTAGTCTGCTTCTCTTTTAGAAAAAAATAAATGGTGGAGATCTGAGTTAATGTCTGTACCTAAGAATTTATCCAGGGAAGGGGATGATATCCTATAACCAGCCCCTTCTCAAAACTAACCCATGTTAAATGTGACAGTAGGTGGGGTCCCAGCTGTCACCATCCCTGCCCCAAGGACCCTCCAAGTGTACGCCCACTCCTATTCTGTCCAAGCATACGCCCACTCTCATCACTCTGTCCTCACCTGGCATACCTTCCTTCCACTCTGCCTCACTAAGATCGCCCCTTCACCATTTGACTCTATTTATCCCTCCTTTAAGCACAATAACCCTCAGTAGTTGTATGATTTCAAAGAATATTGTCCTGATTGCTTAGTGTCTAATTCTTTCAAACAATTACATGTTTCACTTTGTCCTTTAAATTATGGTAGACTTAGAGATAAATAGAGACAAAGATTAAGCACTTGGAAGATGTTTATGAAATAGAATATTATTTTATTATTATTAAAATGTTAAATGAAATAGAATAATATTTTGGTGTGTGGAGTTTAGATCTTCCATTGGTGTGTCCAGGATGATTATCTATTCAGTTTTTTAGGTTCATTTTATGTTGGGTTCTTTTTTTTTTCTCATCAAAAGAACAAATAAACCAAACCAAGTAAACAAAAAAAATGATCCCTAGTGTCTGAGCTGGAATAAAGAAACTCTTAGGCCAAATTCTTTATCCCTGGATAACATAAGTTAGATTTTGGGGGAAAAAGAGCTTGTATCACAAATGAAGGAGTCAAATGTACTGATGGCCACAAAGTGAACTGTGATCCTAGGATGCATGGTATTTCTGCTTTTTCTTTGTGAATTTTGTCTAGCAGGTTAATTTTTTGGTTTTATCCAGGTTACTACAAAGAAAACTGATAAGGTGTTCCACTTTCTAATGCAATTCGGGATCTGATGTATTACCTCTATTCCTATATGACTTGTTGCTAATATATTCACTTAATAAATAGTATTTTCCATTTCTTGAGGGCCTATACTAAGAGGAATATATATTTACTCTGTGCACAAAGAATTTAGAGCTGTAATAAGAATAAAATGCATGCATTCCCTAACTTATACACAGACTACTACATTCCAGATATTGTTTGTAAATTTCATGTTTAAAACCTGATTGTATTTTTCCATAACAACAATGTTAGAAAAGCCTGGGGTTCCCAAACTAACCCAAAGAAGCTAATTAAATTGCTAAGTTTGGGGACTTAGAGTAAGGACTCACTAAACCATGTATGAAGACGGACTGTAGAACTGAGAATATTGGTTTTTCTACCTCTGCTTCTTTATGAGAGGGACCCATTTCCAACTCTCTTTGTAAGTGGTCTAAGCTTTCTCTTTGAAAAAAAAAAAAAGGAAGGGAGGAGGAGCAAGATGGCAGCCAAATAACAGCTCCCTTGCAACTGGGCATAGTGAGACTGGGGAGAGCAGACTTCAGGCTTCTCTGGCTGGTAGTATCTGCCCAGAAACATCCATTTGGGGACACAGGGAGTCAGCGAGAGACTTCTGGACCCCATGAGGAGGACAAAAGCAGTGGAGAACTGGCAAGTGGGTGTGTGCGCTTGTTCGATCCAATCCCCGGCAGCTGTAAATATAGCAGCAGTGAAATTGCAAACTGGAAAGGACTTGCCTGTGAGCTGTTTTGTTTTTTTGGACTTGGGGACTCAGTTGAAATACCTTGGGAGAGCTAGGGTGAGAGTGTGGAGGACTTTAAGCATTGTCTAGGACTCTGGACTGAGCCTGGATGGAGCTAATAGTGTTCTGCTGTGGGCCACATGGAACCATTGTGGGAGGACTGCCTCAGCAAGCTCTGCATTCAGGGTTTCACAGTGAGGATCGGGAGGGAGACCTTGAGCAAGTAAGCTAGTGACTGAGCAGCCTAAAGGCAAGGGCTGAGATGCCGTACAGCATTGGCCCTCAGGGGCATAGAGTGAGACCAGTTTTGGCACACTGAGTAAGTGGGTGGCCACTTCAGGAGTGATCCCAGCAACAAGTGCTTTCCTGGGAAAGCTTCTGCTTAGCCAAGGTTGAATCAGCAGAGGCCTACAGTCTTCATCTCATATAGCTGTATCAGCATTGTGATTAACATCTCATACCCCAGAATATCAACTGTTGCCCCAACAATATTCAGCAAGATATACATACTGCTTCATTTTTGGTTTTTTCTTTTTGTTTGTTTGTTTTTTTTAATTTCAGAATTTTCCCTCTAGATTTTTCTTTCTTTTTTATTTCTTTCCTTTCTTCATTTTTCCTAGTTTAAATACAATTGCCATAGTTGCCTTCTTTAAAAATTAGAACTTCATTTTTGCTAGTGTTTCTACTCCTATTATTTGGCTTTTCCCCTAATTTTATACTTGTTTGCTTATTTTGGTTGATTTATAGCATTTTTGTCTATCCTCTCTACTTGGTGGAGGTGGGGTACTGTGTGTTAATAGGCTGGCAAAGACCTGCAGACCTCAATGGAACCCCCAACCTGGTACCCCCAGAAGATGGGGGTTTTTAAGATTGGGTCAAAGTACCCTACTGTATACCTTCATTGCTCCTATCTCCCTCTTTCTGTGCCTCTCTTCTTTGGGTCATTATTCCCTTTTATTCACCCCCCTCCTTTCTCTTTTTTCTTTTCTTTTCTTTTTTAAAATCCTTTTTCCTTTCTTGCTCTTCAATCTTTTCATCCTTCTCATCTTGTACCAAAAGGACTCATCGAAACCCTAAGCCACAGGCACAGTAACTTAAAGAGCAAGAGGAAGTGAAAGGAAAATTAGGGCAAGGAAACAGATAAAAAGAAGACACTCATAAGGAAGAATCAGCAGAAACATCCTGGTAACATGACAAATCAATCCAGAACAACCCCCCCAAGGGACCATGAGGTAGCTACTGCAGAGGATTCCACCTATAAAGAAATGTTAGAAATGACAGAAAGGGAATTTAGAATACAGACGATGAAAACAATGAAGGAAACTGCTGACAAAGTGGAAAATAACCAAAAGGAAATCCAAAAACAGAATCAAATAAGAGATGAAGAAAATAGATACAGCAGAGCTGAAGGAACTGAAGCAGTCAATTAGGGAACTTAAAGATGCAATAGAAAGTATCAACAGCAGATTAGACCATGCAGAAGAAAGAATCTCAGAGGTAGAGGACAAAGCTCTTAAGATAACTTAGATAGTTAAAGAGGCAGAAAAGAAGAGTGAGAAAGAAGGTTCACTGACAGAATTATGGGACTTTATGAAGCATTCATATATACAAGTTATAGGTATCCTAGAAGGGGAAGAAGAATGCCCCAGGGGAACGAAAGCCATACTAGAGAACATTATAAATGAAAATTTCTCATATATTACCAAAGATTTTGACATGCTCCTTTCAGAGGGATATCGGACTCCAGGTAGCCTCAACTCAAACAGAGCTTCTTCAAGACACATTGTGATAAACCTGTCTGAAGTGAAGACAAAAGAAAAGACACTGCAAGCTGCCAGGAGTAAGCACCAGTTGACCTACAGGGGCAAATTTATCAGTGTGACTGTAGACTTCTCTAATGAAACTTTTCAAGCAGGAAGACAATGGTCATCTACCTTTAATTTACTTAAACAGAACAATTTCCAGCTCAGAATTCTATATCCTGCTAAGCTAAGCTTTAAAATTGACAGAGAAATCAAATCATTTACTTATATACAAACATTGAGGAAACTTGCCACAAGAAGATCAGCTCTACAGGAAATACTTCAAACTGTTCTACACACTGACCATCACAATGGATCAACAGCAAAGTAAGAACTCAGAAATTAAAGGACACAACCTAACTTCCATAATGATGCAAAAGATAAGATTAAGCAATGGATTCTCACAAAATAAGATGAACAGAACACTACCACATTTATAAATTATCTCAATAAATGTTAATGGCTTGAATTCCTCTGCTGAAGAGGCATAGATTGGCTGACTGGATTAAAAAACACAAGCCATCCATTTGCTGTCTGCAGGAAACCTAGCTTCAAAAGACAAATTAAAACTCCAGGTTAAGGGTTGGAAGACAATTTTTCAGGCAAATGGAATGCAGAAGAAAACTGCAGGGGTTACAATCTTTTTTTCAGATACATATGGATTTAAAGCAACTAAAGTCAAAAAAGACAAAGATTGTCACTTTATATTGGTCAAGGAAAAATACAACAAGACATTTCAATTCTAAATATTTATGCACCCCACTTAAATGCTCCCAGATTCTTGAAACAGACCTTACTCAGTCTGAGCAATATGCTATCCTATAACACCCTAATAACATGGGACTTTAACACTCCTCTTATAGAGCTGGACAGATCCTCTAAACAGAAATTAAACAAAGATATAAGGGACTTAAATGAGACCCTAGAACAACTGTGTTTTATAGGCATATATAGAACACTCTATCTCAAAGCTAAAGAATATACATTCTTCTCATCACCCCATGGAACATTCTCCAAAATTGATCATATCCTAGGACACAAAACAAACTTCAACAGAATCAAAATAATTGAAATTTTACCTTGTATCTTCTCAGACCACAGGCACTAAAGGTGGAACTCAACTCCAACAAAAACATTCAACCCCACACAAAGGCATGGAAGTTAAACAACCGTATGCTGCATGACAATTGGCTGCAGGTAGAAATAAAAGGGAAAATCATTACTTTCCTTGAGCATAACAACAATGAAGACACAAGCTACCAAAACCTGTGGGATACTGCAAAAGCAGTTCTAAGAAGAAAATTATCACTTTAGATGCCTACATTCGGAAAACAGAAAGATAGCACATTAACAAACTCACAAGCCATCTTAAAGAATTAGAAAAAGACAAACAATCTAAGCCTAAACCCAGCAGAAGAAAAGAAATATCCAAAATTAAATCAGAGATCAATGAAATTGAGAACAAAAGAATCACTCAGAAAATTAATGAAACAAGGAGTTGGTTGTTTGAAAAAAATAAATAAAATAGATAAACCTTTGGTCAGACTAACTAGAAATAGAAAAGTAAAATCTCTAGTAACCTCAATCAGAAATGATAAAGGGGAAATAACAGAGATACAAGAGATCATCTCTGAATACTACCTGAAACTCTATGCCCAGAAATGTGACAGTGTGAAGGAAATGGATCAATATTGGGAATCGCACCCTCTCCCTAGACTTAGCCTGGAAAAAATAGAGCTCCTGAACAGACCAATTTCAAGCACTGAGATCAAAGAAACAATAAAAAAAATTCCAACAAAAAAATGCCCTGGCCTGGATGGCTTCACACCAGAATTCTATCAAACCTTCAAAGAAGGGCTTATTCCCATACTGCAGAAATTATTCCAAAAAATTGAGGAAGAAGGAATCTTCCCCAAGACATTCTACAAAGCAAGCATCACCCTGATACCAAAACCAGGAAAAGAACAACTACAAAGGAGAATTTCAGATTAATTTCACTAATAAATATAGGTGCAAAAATTCTCAACAAAATCCTAGCCAATATATTACAGTTTATCATCAAAAAAGTCATACATCATGATCAAAGTAGGTTTCATTCCAGGGATGCAAGGCTGGTAACATACACAGTCTATAAACATCCACCGTATCAACAGAAACAAAAACAAAGACCATGTGATCCTCTCAATAGATGCAGAAAAACTATTTGATAAAATCCAGCATCCTTTTCTAATTAGAACAGTGAGGAAGATAGGCATAGGTGGCACATTCCTTAAACTGATTGAAGCTATCTGTGACAAACCCACAGCTAATATTTTGCTGAATGGAGTAAAACTGAAAGCTTTTCCTCTTAGAACTAGAACAATACAAGGTTGTTCTCTGTCACCATTACTATTCAATATAGTGCTGAAAGTTCTAGCCAATACAATTAGGCAAGACAAGGAAATAAAGGGCATTCGAATGGGAGCAGAGGAGGTCAAACTCTCCCTCTTTGCTGACGATATGGTCTTATACTTAGAGAACCCCAAAGACTCAACCACAAGACTCCTGGAAGTCATCAAAAAATACAGTAATGTGTCAAGATATAAAATCAACGTCCACAAGTCAGTAGCCTTTGTTACGGCAATAACAGTCAACATGAGAGGCTAATTAAGGACACAATTCCCTTTACCATAGCTTCAAAGAAAATGAAATACCTAGGAATATACCTAACAAAAGAGGTGAAGGACCTCTATAAATAAAATGATGAAATTTTAAGAAAGAAAATGGCAGAGGTTATTAATAAATGGAAGAACATACCATGCTCATGGCTGGGAAGAATGAACATTGTTAAAATGTGTATACTTCCCAAAGTAATCTACCAATTCAATGCCATCCCTATTAAAATACCAACATTGTATTTTCAAGACTTGGAAAAAATGATTCTGCATTTTGTATGAAACTGGAAAAAAACCTGTATATCTAAGGCAGTACTTAGTAATAAAAACAAAGCCAGGGGCATCAGCCTACCAGATTTCAGGCTATACTACAAAGCTGTAGTGGTCAAGACAGCATGATGCTGGCACAAAAATAGAGACATAGACATTTGGAATAGAATAGAAAACCAGAAGATGAAACTAATATCTTACAACCACCTAATATTCGATAAACCAAACAAGAACATACACTGGGGGAAAGAATCCTTATTCAATAAATGGTGTGGGAGAACTGGATATCCACATGTAAAAGACTGGAACTGTACCCACACCTTTCTCCACTCACAAAAATAAATTTAAGATGGATAAAGGACTTAAATTTAAGACATTAAACAATAAAAATTCTCAAAGAAAGCATAGGAAAAACACTGGAAGATATTGGCCTGGGGAAAGTCTTTATGAAGAAGACTTTTGTGGCAATTGCAACACAACAAAAATAAACAAATGGGACTTAATTAAACTGAAAAGCATCTGTACAGCTAAAGAAACAACAACGAAAGCAAATAGACAACCTACACAATGGGAACGGATATTTGTATATTTTGAATCAGACAAAAGCTTGATAACTAGGACCTATACAGAACTCAAATTAATCCACATGAAAAAACCCAACAATCTCATGTATCAATGGGCAAGAGACATGAATAGAATTTTCTCTAAAGAAGATAGATGAATGGCTAGCAAACATGAAAAAATGCTCATCATCCCTAATTATTAGAGAAATGCAAATCAAAACCACCCTGAGGTACCATCTAACCCCAGCGAGAATGGCCCACATAACAAAATCTCAAAACTATAGATGCTAGCGTGGATATGGAGAGAAGTGAACACTTTTACGCTGCTAGTGGACTGCAAACTAATACAACCTTTTTGGAAAGTATAGAGAAACCTCAAAGAGCTCAAGCTAGACTTCCCATTTGATCCTGCAATCCCATTACTGGGCATCTACCCAGAAGGAAAAAAATCCTTTTATCATAAGGACACTTGCACTAGACTGTTTATTGCAGCTCAATTTACAATCGCCAAAATGTGGAAACAGCCTAAATGCCCACC
>CAUYQV010069624.1:0-18175 GCA_963574575.1 Galagoides demidoff
ATAGCCTTCATGTCATTTTCTTAGTTATTGTTTTAAAATGTTCACATTCTACTCTTAGAAAGATTCACTTGTACCCTTGTGAGATAAACCTCAGAAGTGATCCCTCCAATACCCCTCGCTCCTCCCATTCCCCCCTCCTCTCTCCCTCCCTACAATACCTTTTCTGAATGAATTTTCCCTCTTACTGAATTTTAAGAATATCTTCATATCCTAGCTGTTCTGTTTGGTTGTATTCTAATTCTTTTACCCGCTTGTCGTTTACCTATGTTTAGTTCTATCAACATTCGGTGGTCTCAATATTATAGATAAATTTATGTTAATTATTACACTGTAAATTTTTTTTGCAGAGCATATTAAGAATGTCCATTTTTTCTGAGAGTCTAGTCATGTCTTAAAGATGATGTATAATTATGGTGATAGGAGGTGATATGTAAGAAAAGCAAGAAAACAGCTTTTAAAACAAACAAACAAAAATTACCTTTGAGGAAAGCCCTGGACTTTAACTGATGGTTTAGAAAGAGTTTTAATTATTATCCTCAGGCAAGAATGTATTGTCTAGTTTGAGAGGGCTTTACAGGGTGACCATAAAGCTTGTTTGCAATTTAAAATTGCACTTGAACTTTATGGCTATCCTGTATTTTTCATCTACTAGAACAAAAAGGTATATAAAATTATTTGTAATTTCAAATCCTCACATAACTCAACTGACAGATTTCAAATAGCTTGTAATTTTTTCTGTATGGCTGAGAAAAGTCATTCGTTTGTTAAAGTTGGTTTGGGTATATTCTGAAAAAATATTTAGAATAATTAGTATCAAATTGGACCAAATAATGATAACATTCATCTATATTACATAATCTAATACAAAGAGCACAGGTTTGAGGTTAGACATATTTGAGATCAAACTCATGTTCTGTTCTCTAAGAATTTTCTTTTTATGGAGTTAGTGTGAGGATTAAATGACATTGTATATATATATGTATAAATATGTATATATATGTACATATATAACATATATCCTTTAAAATGTTACATTTATTCATTCTACAAAATATGGTATCATTTAATTAGATTACTATTGACAAATATCAGTTTTGGATAATTAATCTTATTTGTTATATTTTGAAATGCTAGTTTCAAGACATCAACATGATCTCTTATTAAGAAAAAATAGTTCAGTTTAATTATCAGTAGTATGTCATTTATATAAATGGAATTATAAATGGTGTTATATGTCATTTATATAAATGGAATTATGGTGTGGGTTGCTTTGGTTTGTGAAGAAACTAAAGAAAAATGAAGAAAAATGATTGGGTGAGTTCAGATTCTTAGAAAGGGAGAATAGAAACAAAGGAGCATCCCTACATGCTGTGGGGTAATGGGAGAGTGTCCACACTCACGCATAGCTGCTAAGTGGAAAGCCGAAAATAAACATACAAACCATGGGGATGGATGAGGGGATAGACATTGAAGGAATGCATTCTTTGAGGTGAAAGTTTTATGGTAACAATTATCAAAGATAAAGAGAAATGCAGAAAGAGAGAGAGAGGTAAAGAGAGAAAGAGAGAGAGGAATGGAGGAAAGAAGGAGGGGTAGGCAGGGGAAGCACGACAGGACAGAGCAATTAAGTGTGAGTTTATGCAGTGAAGAAAAATATGAGAATAATAAAGTATATGTTGGAGACTTTGTCATAAATATTTATAATTAAATCCATGCATATTATTTTAAAATTATGTATAAACACTATTATAATAAAGAATTTAATTTTATATCCATACGTTAAGTCATGCAGTTAGGTGAATATGCCTGACAGCTGTAGATTATTTGGGAAAGAGAGGGGGAAAAAGAGAAAATCTGATACTATTAATACTTTTCTCTCCATTTTGGAAATGGATTGATATCAGATTTTTAAATAATTACATATGGTTTGAAGAGATATATTTGATGATACAATGACATGAGTTAAAAATTGTTGAGAAATTATGATCTAAAATCTCCAAATAATCTCACAGTTAGAAGATAACCGAGAACATACTGTGTTCTTTCTTATTTATGACATATTTTCTCAACATAACTCAATTGAACTTATACATCATAAACATCAAAGGGAATATAAATGTATGCCATAATTTTAGAAATTCAAAAATATGAATTTCTACGCTTATTATGCAGATTGGATTACTTGTAATATTCCATGTTACTGCCTTCCATATGCTAGACATTATTCTAGGTACTCCAGGAAATCTGTGAATGTGGTTCCTGATATCAAGTAGCTTATAATAATATAGGAGATATAAAATGGGAATACAAATAACCATAATACAAAACATTCAGAGAATGAGAATTTTAGAATGTGGTTATCAAAAGCTACTGCTTTTAGAATTATTTTAGCAAAAAATTAATATTTTACATTCTGCATTGGGATGAACAATTTTTAATATACTTTAAAGAATGAGTCAGGAAGTACAGTTAAATCCTCTATAATATTGGTTTGGGAAAGGGAATTCAAATTCATCTTATAGAATAATGACATTTCTAATGTATTGTTCAGTCCGAGTATAGAACCAGTGATAGAGATAGAGAAAAAGTTATTGCTCTTCTAAAAATGTATATACTATATAATTTGGGAACTAAAAGGTAGTAAAGAGATTCCATGATTATTGAAATAATTAATTATATTAATTTGAAAATCACAGAGGCACACTCTCCAGAAGCCTGATGTTTAAGGTGGTCTCACCGACCAGTGAATTCACCAGATTGGCATTCTACTTAGACAAACTTTTCTATGAGTCACCAATCAAACTAGATGAAGTGTCAATTTTTTTGTCCTGAGATCTTGGATTTAAGTACTATCTCTGGTTTTCCACACGAGAGGGTTTGGAGGAGAAGCAGGATCACAGGATCTGTGTTTGAAGAGCAACCATAAGGCGCAAAGTACCCAAGCAACAATTTTAACTCACTGTTACCAGCTCTGTAGGGTTATCTAAATTAAAATCCTCTCCTCCTCCAGGAATAGCTGCTGCTTCTTTTATGGACCTTTTTATACTCTGGTGAAAAACAACACTCTGAGTATAAAAATAAAGCTAAAATGCAACTCAGGCAGGGAAAACAGTTTGTGTGAAAGCCCTGAGGTCACAAATGGTTTGGCTCTTTCCAGGAACTAAAAGCCATTTGGCATGGCAGGAGCAAGAATGAGCAGGGAGAAGGATTTAAAGATACACACAGCGTATAGATCATGCAGAAGTTTGAAGGACTTGATAAGGATTTTTGATTTTTCTCCATGTAGGAAAAATGTGGAGTTTTTAGTGAGGAGAGTGACACAGTGTGATTCATATTTTGAAAGAAATACCTATGTAAGAATTATCTAAAAGCTTTCTTCTCTCAGTTAGGCACAGCCTGGTCCTAAAAGATAAGCAGACATTAAGTGCCCATTAAATTATCTGACAAATACTCCAAGCCAGTTTTGTCTCCTCTGTGTTCTTTGGGAGCCATGTGTTACATGGCTTGTGGTAGCTGGTTCATGTCATGTCAGCATAAGCATTTATTTATACTTTGATTTGTAGGAGGTGAAGATCTATTGGAGAGCTTTTGTCAAGGTTTTTATAGAGTAAATGCTGGCAGCAGTGCAGAGCAGGGGCCAGAGTGGTTAGTGAAATTCGAGGCTCAGTTTGCATTTAGATGCCTTTTATAACAGTTTAAGGAACAAATATGAGTCTGGGTTAAGGCAAGAGACATGGGAGACCATGGTACAAATACAAGAGATGGGGGGTGGGTAAACTCTTTAAAAGTGGAAGGCAATAACCCTTCTAGATATCTGTATATCTCTCACACAAATGCAGATCTCCTGGGTTCTGGGTTCTTGGGGATGGTCCCGAAGGATATAGGTGTCATTTCCCCAAAGAGGGAACAGAAGCCTGTTGAAAGTGGTTTAAAGAAAGAATGGGAGGAGAAAAAACTAGAGAAATCACTCCACACAACTCTGTCAAAGAATTTTTGTGCTATGAAGAAAGTGAGACATGAGCAATAGTTGGAGGTTTTGTTTTTTAAAGCATTGAAAAATTATAAAACCCAGTATATTGTGCAAAGGAATAAAATACTGCCATTGGGGTTAGAAAGGGGAGAGTTTGTGGAAAATATTTTTTTTGAAGTTAAAAGTTTGATCTGTTCCCCAGACTGGTGCATGTAGGAGCAGGGATACTTCATCTGTAGTTAACAGGGAAGCAGGAGCAACAGTGGGACAGGGGTGGGTGAGAGAGTCAGTGTGGCCTGGAAGCTTGTGCAAGTTCCCTTCTGCTCGCTTTTACAAAGTGAAGTGGTAGGAGTAGGAAGCAGGTAGATAGAGAAGGTAAGAAATAGTGATCTACAAGAATGAGAATGTAAATAGACCAAGGAACTATGATTACAGACAAGCAACATTTAAAATTAGTAGAGAAAAATTCTCACAAAATGTGTGTGCATCAGACATTTTCAATGACTAATGTAGCAATTAATAATATTGTAAATGGAACTTTGAAAGATCTAATGCAATAGCCATTATTCATAAATGCTTTACTTTGAAGAGAAAAAGATACACCTTTAATTGGCACTTAGCACTAAGACATTTACTTTTTTCAACCAAACTGAGCAGAAATAGTCAAGAATTTTTTATAGCTGGCAGGATCCTGAGAGATGGGAGTAAATGTCCCAATAGATGTCAATTCACTTTTGATGGATGAACAAATAAAAGAATGAATGAATAAATGCCCTTGGAGAACTCACAATTTTAAAAGAAAAATTATAAGGAAAAGTAATAATTTTGATGTAAGAATACCATCTTGTAATTTTTCATCATTAATTTTCAATTTTCTTAAATAGGGCCCAAATCTAATCTTTTTACAAATCTATAGGGTACAGTAAAAATATATTCTTTAATTTGGAAAAGAAATGACCTACTTTCAATTAATTCAAAGAAAGTATTATAAAAAAGAGATATGATCTTTAAATGAGATTTTTGTTCCTGTGCTTCTCAAGACTAGTCCCTCCCCTCCTTCCCCACCTTCCCTCCCTCTCTTCCTCCCTCCCTCCCTCCCTTCCTTCCTTCCTTCTTTTCTTCCTTCCTTTCTTTCTTGCTTCTCTTTATTTCTCTTTCTCTCCCTCAAGACAAGGCCTCACAGCTAAAGGTAGCTCCTTTACAGTAAAGTTTTAGGAGAATTTTATATACAAGTATTAATGTTAATTGTAGTAATAAGAAAACTGATGAGTAGTAGAAAAGACAGAAAAATAGAAACCATAAACAAACATAAGAAACAACCACTTACCACTTTATACCCATAAAATTGTGTCATTCATTTAGGATTTTTTTCATAAGTCTTAGCTTATCCTGTAATAGTTGATTTCAATTATTATTCTTTATAAGTTTTCTTTTTTTGTCTTCTATCCTTTTCAGAATAGACATACTATATTGAGTATTGAAAGCAAGCCCTGATTTTTAGTTCTTGCCATTTTCCATCATGCAAATACTTCTATCACTAATTTTAAGCCTCCAACAGTCCCAGAATATTTAGCAATTGAACCTTAGGAATGGTATGAGTCTACTTCAGCTCACCACTGTTGGGATGATGTTTAAAATGAAGGTACAGAAACTATTTAAAAGGTCACAGTAATCCAGGAATGAGATGAAGAGACTGAATTAAGGTAATAGAAACAGGAAGGACAGGGTCCAAATATAAGAGATGGAAGATAACTCCTTGAAAAGATAATCTTTCCACATGTCTTTTATACCTTATATGGTTGTTGGATTGTTGAGTTCTGATGGCTTCTTCTGTTGGGTAGGGGAGATAATTGCCCTAAATGGATTAGATATTTTTTGCCTTGCCTTGCTTTGCCTTGCCTTCCCCTCCCTTCCTTCCTTCCTTCCTTCCTTCCTTCCTTCCTTCCTTCCTTCCTTCCTTCCTTCCTTCCTTCCTTCCTTTCTTTCTTTCTTTCTTTCTTTCTTTCTTTCTTTCTTTCTTTCTTTCTCCCGTCCCTTCTCCTCCCTCCCTCCCTCCCTTTCCTCCCCTTCCCCTCCCTTTCTCCCTCCCTCCCTCCCTCCCTTCCGTCCTTCCTTCCTTCCTTACTTCCTTCCTTCCTATCTTTCCTTCCCGCCTTCTTTCTTCCCTCTCTCCCTCCCTCTTTTCCTTCCTTCCTTTTGTTTTCTTCTGCAGAATGGGTCTAGATCTGACCTGGGAGTACAGGTAAGTCTTTCTAAGACAATCTATTCCCTTTCATCACTCTCCTTCATTCCTCTTCCACAATTACTAATTTATCCACTTTCTCTTTTGGACATATTTCAGATCTTCAGAGCAGTGTTACTTATCTCATTCAAGCCCTTATATTTGCCACCCATATTTCTATAATACTCATATATAATGTTGGATTAATGTTTTAGATAAGAAAAATCGAATTAGATCTTATTGGTTTCCTGCTTAAACTTCTCCAACAATTCCCCATTGTTTTGAGGATAAGGCTCCCAGGATAACATATAAAATCTTTTATGATCTATCCTATACCTAGTTCCACACCCACCAACTACCAGACTTGGTCAGATTCACCTGCATGTACGTGTGAGAACACATAGCCCTTACTATATTGAAATAGCCCTTACTATATTGAACTCTGGACTACTGAGAGTTCTCTAAATAGCCTGTGATATGTTTCCTTTTAACAAGAGCAACTTTCACTACTTACTGCTGTATTTCACTTCCTAAAATCTCTGCTTTAATATCATCTCTTGCTAGGAACTTTCTCTTCTTCTTTTTAAAAAATTGCCATAGATTTAGGAAATGCACGTTGAATTCTATAATACCTGTATATTGTTTAGTGGTGAAATCCGGACTTTTAGCAAACCTATACCACCTGAATAGTGCAGCACACACAGACACACACACACAGGCTGTGTTTAAACTCTAGCTCTAGGGGTATCAGAGCTCCAAGACAGCGGACTAGAGCCATCTCCTCATCAGATGATCTTGGCTTCTATCTTTGTTACGAGTTTTCCTGCATTTTTTTCTTCTTTTCTCTCCTCTTTTCTTTCTTTCTTTGTGTGGCTATTTCCTTTTTGTCCTGTTTTTTTTTTTTCCTGTATTTTATGTCTGGGACAGATTCTTGGTCTGAGGCCTGCACTGAGATGCCACAGCTTTGGCCTGGCTCACGGAGGTCTTCATCCCCAGGCAAGGGTGTCCCTCTAACTTTGACCTCCCGAGGGACTGTATTGGCAGGTCCCTGTCATGACACATGGCAGATTTTTTTCTATATTTGGTGGAGGTGGAGTCTTGCTCTTGCTCAGGCTGGTAAGGAGTTCGTGACCTCAGTGGACCCAACCTGCCTGGCTCCATGGAGCCCTGGGATTTAGGGTGTGTATCATCACACCCTTCCCAACACCATTATCATTCCTGTTTTCCTCCTTCCATCGTCTCTCCTTTTTTTATTTTTTAAGTCTTTTTTTCTCTTCTCACTCTTTCCACCTCTCTCCCTTTTGTTCATGTACCAAAAGGCCACTCCAAAAGCCAAGCACAGAGACAAGGAAAATTAGAGAGAAGGAGAGAGTAAGAGAGGGACATGAACAAGAGGAGAACACACTTGAGGAAGAACCAACAAAAAAATGCTGGCAACAGGAAAAACCAGAGCTGATCAACCCCTCTAAGGGGTCAGGAGGCAGTAATACAGAGGATCCCACCTATAAAGAAATTATGGAAATGACAGAAAGGGAGTTTAGAGTATGGATGGCAAAAACAATGAAGGGAATTGAAGGGAACGTGGAAAACCACCCAAAGGCAATCCAAAAATTGACCTAAGAAATGAAGGAAAGACATGATGAAATGGGGCAGGATATATCAGAGCCTGAGGAATTGAAAGGGTCAATCGGGTCAACAGGTCAACCTTGTTCTACAGATTTTGAATTATCTGGTGCACAAATGGCTGAATCAATCCAGCTCAAAGCAAACTGTTTTCCTACAAATCATGCGGTTTAATGTGTGATATTGGGCTGGATCCCAGGCTGGCGTAGAGGGGAGGAAAGCCGCAAAAAAACATTCTTGGGGTTGTTGATAAACTTTTGATTTTGATCATTTTGTGTTATGGAAGAGAATGCCCTTGTTCCTAAGAAATACACAATAACATAACGTGAAAGAAAGCAACATGATGTCCCCAACCATGCTCAAAAGTCCAAAAAAATACGTGGATGTACAGGCTGACGGATCGCTAAAGAAAATGGGGACAATATAAACAATTGGTGAAGTCGGGTAAAGGATGTATGAGGGCTCCTTCTAAGCTTGCACGGTTCCCATTTTTATAAGTTCAAAATTACATCAAAGTTAGAAGTTGCCCTAATGGTGTTGAAATGGATACTCCAAGAAAACAAGAGATGGTGAAAACCAAATGGTAAAAAAGAAGAGAAAGTTCAGAGGAAAAAAGCCTTCCCTGTTTGCGTCCTAAGGAGAAACCGCAGACATCTCCCTGTGTACCGAGAGAGAGCCGTGCTGCCTATTTCCAGCGCATGCTGTTTGAAGGCGGCATCCAGGTTTTAAAGTATAAATCAAACTTTCTTTCCCCCATAATTCCTTGCTTGAGTTGTAGAAAAGGATGCTGCCTTGTGCGGGATACGGGTTTTTCCTCTTTGGGGAATGGGGGCAGAGGGCTGCGCAGCCACTGTTTCTGACAGTTCATTTACACAGACGAAGCAATCCATTCGTTTGGTGAATTCGAGGAGTCCACTTTGTACTTTTTGAAAAATATACAGCATTTCAGGACCCTGGCTTTACATTGTACAGACTTTCTGGTTAATGGAATAGTTTCAGGTCCTTAGAGGGCAACCATAGGGCTCTGCAGGAGTGTCGATGGCTCCCCCACGACAGGGGCATGTGCATTTCTAAAGGTTCTCACTTGGATTGGTTTCTAAAGACAGCTCTTTGATGGGTAGTGTGAAATGGCTGCCCAGCGGCTGTTTCCAAGAAGGGTTCCTTATAGATGGGGGTTCTGGTGCTAAAATGTGGCCAGCTCATCTCCTTCCAGCCAGATGCTTCTAAACTGAAAGTAAGCATTATTTTTAATAGCAATGTGAAAAAACCTTTCTTCAAACAAAAATCCCCCCAAACTTCCCTCTCCGTGTCCAATTAGGGATTTGCGGAAATTAGTAGATAGCCCACTGAGAATTAACACAAAATGATCATATGTGGGGTGGGAGAAAGCTCATTGCCCCACAAAAAATATAAAACATTTTCTTTTTTTGCTCATTTATTTTATTTTAAAAAAATTATTTATTTATTTTCAGACAGAGTCTCACTCTGTCCCCCAGACTCGAGTACGTTGGCATCATCATAACTCAGAGCAATGTTAAACTCCTGGGCTCAAGTAATCCCTTACGGAACTGTCAGATCTAGAGCACCTACAGGTAGAACCCACCTAGCTCCTGGCGCTGGAGGAGGCAGTCCTGCAAAAAATCACTGTTGTTCTTGCCTTGTCTCCAGCTCCTTCAGAATTCTGGCCTCATAATAGAGAACATGGAGGAATAGACCCAAGGGTTTAAGACTGCCTGGTGAAACTGGAGCAGGAATGTAAGTGAGCTGCCTCTCATATCCTTCTTGAGAAGCTCCGAGGTGAGGAAACGGTCTGCTTGTGATGACTGGTGAGGTGCCACGCCATGACTTCTCCCTCCCACTGGGCTGCTGTGTTAGTCAGGAGCGCAGATTCCACACAGGGAGCAGTTGATAGCTTGACCTCAGGGTCCAAGCGAGGATCCTAACTTGACTCACAGGCTTTAAGACATGCCATAGGTATTATCTGAGGGCAATCTGTGTGCAAGAGTGGCTGGTGTGAGCCTCAGGGCTTCTCACATGAGCTCCCTCCACTCAGGTTCACTGCTGATAAACACCAGTGTGAACATTCGGGGCTCACATTTGGGAAGTCTGGTGGAAAGGAGCAGTGCAGGTGTTTCTGTGACCCTTACCTTAAATGTGCCAAGACTCTGGCTCCTTCCAGATCGGTTTGGGAATCTTACAAGACCAGCCATTCTTGGGGCAGTTTCCAAGAACTTCCTGGTACCAGTCAGGCAAAAAGAGAGACAGGGTGGGGTGGGGGGAGAGTAAAAACAACTTCATCTCTTTCGGGGAGTTCAGCATAAATTTTGTGGTCCAAGACAGAGTCAGAAAATGCCAGGCTTGCAATAAATGTCACCTTTTTTGGTAGTACTGTGGGTGGACAGATGGTTAGTGGTGCTGTTGGTGGTGATGGGGGTGGTATGAAGAAAATCTTTCATCAGATTTTTGCAGAATCACTTCAATAAACTATTCCTTGACATTAACAAATGCCTATCAATTCCAAATTTAATTACTGGCTTCTCTTTATGGCCTCCGTAACCATGTACTTTCTTTTTAATATTTACATGCCCTATTGCTAAGAGACATACATCTAACACGTACTCATAGAATTACTGCTTTCAACACTTTCTCTGTGATCTTTAAAGAAAAGAAAGGACGACATGGTGATGGGAACTCTTTTTGTTATTGCGAAGTCTCTTAAAATTGCCTTATTCTTTTTTTTTTTTTTTTTTTGGCCGGGGCTGTGTTCAAACCTACCACCTCCAGCACATAGGGCTGGCACCTTACTCCTTTGAGCCACAGGTGCCACCCACCTTACTCTTTTTTTTTTTTTTTAACAGAAAGAAAAAGAATACTGTTAATTGTTTCTGCCATTGCTAGCTGAGCTAAAGTTTGAGAAGCACTCATCTTTCCTTTCTGATGAAGTTATTCACAGTTAGAAATGAGTGGTTTGCCTCTATTGTTAACCACGGTGCCACATTTCAAAACTCACTGGAGTATTTAATGTACAGGATTCTCCCTGTATATTCATGTAAAAATAACAGAAGGGAAAGCCAATTCTAAAAACTCATTCATTCAAGACAATGTTGTATGTTACATTTTTTTTTAAACAGGGTTCCCCTGGTAGCTTGGATCTCTATCAGGAAGAAAAAACCTACATATTGTTGATCTTGGTAAGCAGAAGTTTACCAACACCCTTCTGTGTATTTGAGTCTCTCTTCTTGGCCAGCTACACACACACATACACACAGAGTCACGCACTCTCTCACACACACTCACATATATTTTCTAATTGTAAATGAATGGCCAGTTTATTTGAAGAGGTGCTATAGTCATCACAGATGCATAGAAAATGGGGAACACAGACAAGAGAATAATCCCCTTGAAAATGTATTTACAATAACCCTCAGCAAAGACCCTCAGTATGAAGGTGGCCGAAATCTAAGCAGCTTCTTTCTTCACAATTAAGTGATCCTGATGAGTAAATCTGGAGTATAGTATGAATTCCAGTCTTTTTAAAATTTTATTTCTTATAGCATAACTGTGTCCATTAATGCAATCATGGGGTACAGTGTGCTGTTTTCGTATACATTTTGAAATATTCTCATCAAACTGGTCAACATAACCTTCATGCCATTTTCCTAGTTATTGGGTTAAAACGTTCATACTCTGCTTTTAGAAAGATTCACTGGTTACCCTTGTAAGATAAACCAGAGAGGTCACACCACCCATCACCCTCCCTCCCCCATCCACCCCCTCACCTCCCCCTCCCACCCCCTTCCCAATTCCAGTCTTAGTACTACTTAAAACATTGTACATTACAACCGTCATGTCCAAGAATCATTCATTCATTCACCAATAAATTCAGTATCCATATTTAATTTAAAATACGTGTAAGTAGCTGATCACGAGCTGGAGGTGCGGAGATGCCTGTGCATGCTTTCTGGTCTCAAGCATCTCCCAGTTTCTCTCCAGGGGAGATGTCGACTCACAATTGTAACAGGATATAATGAATGCAGATCCGATAGAAACAGGCAAAGGGAGCACTCATTGCACAGAAGAGACTGGGTGGTCAACACCGTCTGTGAAAATACTGTCTCAACGATTGAGTGAAGAGCTAGTTAGGAAAGAGGGGGTGCTATAAGGAAAGAGACTCCAGATATCCACAGGGTATCTGGCAAGGAAGAGGCTCTTGATGGACATGATAAGCAGTTCAATGCTGCCCAAAGGCATCTGTGAAGGAAGGGGAATTAGCAGGAAAGATTATGGGGGCAGCTGGAAGCACAGCCCGCAGGGCCTTCCTGTGATACTTTAAAGGACTTGGATTAATCTCATAGGTAAATTAGGAGTCACAGAACAGTTTAAACAAGCGATTGGCATAGCTACATTTTTGTTTCAGTAAACTCTTCTCTATAGAGGATAGATTTAAGTAATGGTATCCCAGTAAATGTTTAACAAATGCCCGTTTTGAAAAATAGAATGTCCAGATCATAGCATTTGTCAATTTCTGTGGTGTGAATACTCTCATGATGGCAGATTTCAAGGTAGCAGTTTAAAATCACCCAACCGAGTTGGGAACCAGAGCTCAACGGCATCTCATGAGCCAGGACAAGGTGACTCCAGCCTACAGCCAGTCTGCAGGGCACAGGGGAAAACTGGGACACGTTAGGAGGCTTACAAAGTTCAGGCAAAGATAAAATGAGCTTGAACTAAAGCAGAGACAGCCAATGTAGAGGAAAGTAGGTGGTTCAGCTATCCTGAGGATGAGAAACAAATGAAAAAAGATGACTTGCATACTTCTACCTAGGGTCCCAGGCTCAACTGCTACCCAGGGAGGAGAAGATGGGTGAAACTAATGCCCCAAGTGGAATGTAATTATGCCGTCAAAAGTAAGACCTCCTGATGCCTTTTAATCAGTGCTTAGGATGTGGTGCTTCATCATGGTACATGGGATTCTGAACACTGGGAGGTAAGACATTTGAAGAAGATGGACCAATAAAACGTGGTCACTGACCAGTCTCTTGGTGCAGACAAAAAACACGAGTGGGTAAGATGGACGAGACAGGCCTAGAGACAGGAGCATGGAGCAGAACTCCCTGGCTGCCGGGCTGTGCTACCCTGAGGTGCCTAGGATGGGTTACAGGCACACAGTGCCATTGATTCCTTTGACTTTGGGGCTACTATGAAGTGTCTTGCAATAGCGGGGCAAGGTTTGGGCCAGCAGAATCCCCAACACGACCACCACAGTCCACAGCAGACTTGTCATTCCCCGCTGCTTTCTATCCTGGGAAAATGTTACCTTCTAAACGTTTCTTGATACAGAAATAGCGACATTCTACCATATTTCACAACCCCTGGAGTAGATCCTCATTGAAGGGGAACGTGAAGGAAAATAACCTTTAGAAAGAAACCAAGACGGGAAGGTCACAGAAGGCCAAGGACAGACCTGTACAGGGTCCTATCAAGGAAATATTTAAATTTGCAGAATAAACCTTGCTGGTGATCAGCTCCCAAAACGCTCCAGCGCCCTTGTTTATCTTCTGTCTCTTCATTCATTCACGGATTCAGATAATCACACTCTACATATCAGGTCCCTGTGAGATGTCAGGCCTGGGACCTTTGGGACATTAGTCATTTATCTGGTTCTGGCTGAGAGCATAGAGAGACCTAGCATCGCGGCAAGGAAGACAGCAAGTTAATCTCTGTTGTTTTAAAGACTTGTAGATGGCGTTCATCATCCCTCCCACTGGGGGAAGGTGCAGCTCTAATCCTGAGGCAATTCACAAAGACCAAAAGAATTCTTGCCAACGGTCTGATGAGAAGCTCCCCTTCCAATTACTTTATTCATTCTGGGATATTTCCTGAGTACGTTTGGTGAGACACCATACTGCTCCGCAGACACCGGGCTAAGGATCTCGCAAACAAAACAGACAAAAATCTTTGCTGTCATGGAGCTCAAATTCTAGAAGCGAGGAGACAGACAATGAGCAAATAAATAATTATAGCAGGTAGTATTTCAGATGACCATGAGTGCTCAGGAGAAAAAGAAAGCAGGAGAGGTGGCAGGAATGTCTGGGGAGAAAGGACAATTTGAAGTGGGTTGGTTGGGGAGATGCCAGCACTCACTAAAACGTATCCGGGAGGTCTCCGGGGTCGTAATGAATAAACGCAACCTGGAACCCACATGAAAATCTAATGCATTGTTCCTTTCCCAAAGGAGCCTATTTCCATTTAAGAACACTCAAGGGCCCGGTTTTATATTCCGATTTTGGCTCATGAGTCTGGCTTATTTGGTATTTGTAGTAGTTAATGGCTAACTCTTTCTTCGCCTGGTGTTCCAAAATGAGTACTTCTCATCAAGCCAGAGTGTATTAAATAAATGGACTGCTGGATCTGACCCTAAAACACTCTTAAAAAAGAGAGTACGTTGAATATCTTAAAATTTTAACCTCTGTACAGCCGCACCCATCTTGTATCCTTTTATTTCGAAGGGAAAAAAATTAAAAGGCCCAGTGGCCATTTTATTTCTTCCATGAATAATTTCCCCCCAGAGCCTGGTTGTTTTCTGGCTGCAAACTAGCTGAAGCCAAATCCTGCCCAAATACCCCGGGACCCGGCTGGAAAGCTGCCGTTGACGGGAGGCTCGGCTGTGGGCATCAGGGGTAGAAGGAGCAGGGATTATAATGAAGTCCCTCTGGTCCTTTGAAAAATAACTTTCCTTTGAGTAGGATTCCAGACAGATTTGTACTGGACTGAATTGGGCCAAGCTCATTTTACCTAATATGTTCACGAGAGAGAAAACGAAACCAACTTTGATAACTGAAATCCTACCGCAAATGCTCGAATGAAAATCACTAAGGGTAACATCCTGCAGTGGATCTTCTCAGAAAGGGAACAATCGATACCAAGTTTATCTTAGTGCAGACGCAGATTTGAGTATTTGGGATAAGTCTGTAAGTGTTACACCTCTGATGAAAAGTTTGAGAACACTTTGAATTGCACAAAAGGATACAATAGTCAGGCCTTTTTGCACGAGATACTTTGTTTTAGAATAGAGATTTGTTGCTTAGGACAGAAGTGGACAAACTTTTAATGTTAATAACCAGGTAGTACATTGTTGAGTTTCTGCAAGCCCTGTAGTCTCTGCTGTAAAATCTCTTCCATTTGTGGGGCAAGTCCAGCCGCATACGCGGTGCGTATGAATGGGTATTATCTGCCTCCCAGGGACTTTATTTACGGATGTTAATTTCACATAATTTTCATGTATCATCAAATAGTATTTTTTACAATTTCTTTTTTAATGATTTAAGAATGTAAACAATATTCCTAGTTGTAGGTTATACAGAAGCAAGTGGCAAAATAGATTTGGTCCACAGGCTACAGTTTGCCACCCCTTGAACTAGAAAGTTACATTTTTCCCGAGTGTTACGTGCACGTCATTTCCCCAGATTTACGCGATTACCAGTTAGTGGACGTTTAAATCATGGCTTATATATCTGTGAATTTAATGGATATGAGTCCCAACCAGAGTTCCCATCATTCCTCTGAACTCTCCGACCAGCTACGTAACCTTTCTGACTCAGTTTCTTTACCTGTCAAAGAGGGAGAATGATTCTTGCCTCTGGGAGATGATATGTGAATTAAATGATACAATGTTTCTCAAATAGTCCACACAGCATTTGGGTGTAGTAATCACTTAATAAAGTAACATTCAGTGTATCTCAGTAGGTGATTAATAAATGTTACAGCCTGCTTGTTTCCCCCTATTGAAAACATATTTTGTTTTTGGAGATTTTTCTCTGGAGGACAGATACACGGTTGAGGATTATCAGTAGCCATGACCATCTTTCATTTTCCTGTTCAAAGTTGTCTCTTTCCCTCTAGTGATCCCCCAGCTTTAGAGAAAATTTATCCCTGTTGGGTATTTCTGGTCATTGGCTTGGCCAAAGACCTGGCAATCCTTGGTTAAGGCCTAAATGGCTCCAGCGGATCTCCTGAATTTATTAGACAGCACCTCAGACGGTCAATTCTCTTCCGTAGGGACCCTAAGACCCATCCCGAGGCCTTCTGAGTATTTAGTTGGTGTGGGTCATCATTATGTTAAAAAGGTCATAGTTCAAAGGCCTGTTTCTTCCCTGCAATTTTCCTTTCTGTCTTTCACATTCCCCCAGCATATATGTACATTAGGTCAATCTTGATAACATTTGTAGACAGGCAAGAAAAACTTACCTGTCCTAGTTTGGAGGGGGAAAATGAATAGATGGTGAGTCACACAGGTCACCATCACAGTAGGTGGTGGGAGCCTCTGCCAGAAATAGAGCCTCAAGACAAAGCTGGAGCCTCAAGACAGAGCGAGAAGGAGGGAGGGACATTGGGAGGTCTCAGGACATCGTGCCACCTTCAGGAGACGGGGCAAAGCGTGGACTACTTTTGATCCTTCACTTTTGAACGTGGGATACTTCGATAAGCGCTGTGACTCTATCTATACAAACTCAGGCAATAAAGTCATGAACTCACCCCAGAAAACCTGCTACAGACCTCACTGCTGAATGTCACTGTGGTGGTCCTGGCAACGCTCCCCTGGGGAAGCCATGCACTGGCCCAGTGCCTAGTCCATCCTTTTCTAGGATGAGTTTACAAAGTTAATTGTCAGACCTCAAGTGAGGACGGCACTGATGGCCATTCCAGAAAAAGACTTTCAAAATTGTTTGAACGGTGAGCTAGGTGCTGGCATCGGTGCCCAGCTCCCGAAGCGGGGGTGGGGGGGTGGGGATGGCCACTTTGAGGGCGACTGTAGTGATATTCACCCATGAGGGATGTGGCACTTTCTCTAGGATGAGTTCAGGAGCCTAACTGTCTGACCTTGGGTTATAAATGTATTATGTTTGTTACCAACATAACATAAAAACAAAATATATGTCTATATAAAATAAAATATACATTATATACAATAGACATTATTTTGCCTAGGGGCAAAATAAAATATGAAGTGTGGGTTCCCCACTGTCCAGGGGCCTGGGGCCATAAAGATGAGTGAGGAGGTGGTGCTGGGAACGGCAATTTTATGGCCACCAACAAGGCATGGCTTTTTCTGCATTCCTTCCAAGTTTGCTCACTTGGTTTTGCTGTAGAAATGATTTTCGGGTAGATGCCTACCACTGACAGCTGGATTACAGTTAAGAATTATTTTCACCAGGCTTATAAAAGCTGAACCTCGACTCTCAGACCGTGGACGGCTGTCTCGGGTCTAGTCGCCGGGAGGTTAGATTGACGCGCCTTCCCGTTCTGTTTCTACCTTCCAGTTAAACCTGGGAAAGAGGAATCAGCTGCACAGCCCTACCTAGTTGGCCCTGGGAAAAGACTCAAGCATAATAAACAATGAAACTGCTGGGAAGTTAGCAAACTCTGGGTAACAGCGTCAGGTCTGCGCAGAAGAAAAATGGTTCAGAAGAAAACAAATGTAGAGATGAAAAAACATGTGCATTGCCGGTGAGAAGATACAGTGATGGAGCTGTTAGGGAAATCAGTACACTGGTTCCTTGAGAAACTAAACCTAGAATTGCCATATGATCCAGCAAGTCCACTTATGGGTACTAAAGGCAGGGACTCAAACTGATATAACACACCCGTGTTCACACCACCATTATTCACAACCACAGGCAGATGTCATCCGAACGTCCATCAGTACATGAATGGATAAACAAGTTGTGGTCTATGTGTACAGCGTAATATTATTCTACCTCAAAAAAGAAGAAAATTGTGACGTATCTCTACCATACGGTGTCAAAAAGATAGATACTGTATGTTTTACCTACATGAGGAATCTAGAGCAGTCAAATTCATAGAATCAGAAAGTAGAATGGTGATTGCCAAGGGCTGGAGGAGAGAAAAATGAGAAGTTATTGTCCAGTGGGTATGAATTTCCGGTTATGGTGGTGATGGTGGCAGGACAGTGTCAGGGTACTTTATGTTTTTAAAATTGAAAATGGCTAATACAGTAAGTTTTAAAGTATATATATTTTAACACATTTTTTAAAAGGAAAATCAAAGTATGGAAGGAAGGAAGGAAAGAAAGAAGGAAGGAAGGGAGGGAGTGAGGAAAGAAGGAAGGAAGGAAAGAAGGAAGGAAGAAAGGGAGGGAGGGAGGAAGGAAAGAACAGAGGGAGGAAGTAAGGATGAAGGAAAGAAGGGAGGAAGGGAGGAAGGAAGGAAGGAAAGAAGGAAAGAAAGAAGATGGTCCAAACCAGCACATATGAAGCTGTATGAACAATGGAATAGAAACATGAGGTCCAGAACTAGTCTAAGCCACATTTCCTAGAGGAAATTCTTTTTCTTTAGTGTCC